>CM021101.1:509890395-509966927 GCA_007115665.2 Sequoiadendron giganteum | reverse complement strand
GCAATATAATAGAAAATCGATTTGAAAATGCCCTCTCCTAAATATATATTTTTATCACATTTCTAGTAGGAGAATGATTAACTTCAACATCAAACCCAAGAGCCACTAAATCAAGGCAAGATCAAACCTAGCTCTTCACCATGGAGCAGCCCAATAGTCCATGCACATAAGAAGGATGATGTCTAGAGATTGTTCATTGACAATCACACACTCAACAAGATCACAGTGAGAAAAAAATAACCTTTGTCATGCATCAATGACTTGTTGGACAAATTTCAAAGTGCATAATACTTTGCCAAGACTAACCTCAAACTAGGATACCATTAAGTACTAGCTCAAACTAAAGTTATATGGAAAAAATCTTTCAAAACCAAGGATTGTATGAATAGGTGGCATAATGGGTTAGCCACTTTCATGTTCCTAATGAATGATATCCTACAAAACTTCACCAATTCCATCATTGTCTACTTAGACAACATCCGCCTCTTTAGCAAAACTTAGGAGTACATGGAGCAAGTCTCATGCATACTAGATACACTATACCAATTCAAGTTGCAATCCAACCTCGGAAAATGCACTTTTGGAGCCACATATATTTAGTACTTGGGCTAGATCATTGAGCATGCCAATATACATGTAGAACTTAGCAAAATCAAGCCAATTTGAGATTGACCAACACAACATAGCCTCATTGACTTGTGCAATTTCCTCAAACTTGCCAAATTTTATCCCAAATTTTTTCTTGGTTTCTCACATTGCATGGTCACTCAATCAAATCATGCACACCAAGACACCATTCTTGTGGACACCTACACAACATGCCTTCGAGGAGCTCAAGCAATTCCTCTACAAAATTCCTAACATAGCACACCCCTGTAAAATTCAAACTAATGCATCTAACTATGCACTCCACCCCATACACATGAACATTAGATCGTGTATCATTTCCGAGAATTTCAATATCACTCTACCTATGAAAAGGAGTTCTATGCCACCATAGAAGCTATCAAGAAATGGTGCCACTACATCTTGGGTAAGGAGAGAAACATTCAGACCCATCATAACCTATTTTAGTTTTTACATACACAAAGCAAATTGGAAAACATCCTTATAGAAGTTCTATCAAGTGATCAAGCAAAAGAAGAGGGAAGACAAGGAAATAAACTGTCTTAGTAGACTACTAGTTCAAATACTTAATACAATGTTGAACTCGCACAACCACAAATTCTCAAACTAGGAGAACTTTTATCCAACAAACACAAAATTTGTGCAAACCTATGCCAAACTTGTGCAAAACAAATAGGTTGCCACATTGTACTTGTCCAACAAGATTATCTACAAGCCTGGACACATTTGTGTTCTAATTGAAATGATTTATAGAAAGATAATACCTTAGAATATAGAAGGGCATACTTGGTAAGCATAGTTGTGATTTTCAATTTAGTACATAGTAATTTTACTATGGTATTGTTAGACAAGTATGACCCTTGCATTTTACTTTAATGGTACTTGTTAGTGCTTCTGATAATTAAACTCTTTATGTTAACAAATACATTCAGTTGCAACTATCTTGGACAAAATTAATTTGGTGAAATATGATTGGAAAAGTGGATATTTCTAGGTTATTGATCTAGGACGGATAGCTAGTTATTACTACATCACTCATGGGACAATGACTACTTATAATGAGCACTTGAAGCCAACAATGGGTGATATTGAGCTATGTCAATTTTTTTCATTAAGTGAAGAGTTTAAATATGTGACAATAAGAGAAACCGCAACCAAAAAACCATTGACGATATTGAGTTCACCAAGGCTTTGAAAAAGTTTTAAAACCCTAGTCAGATCAGGTGAAGAGAGAAAGAGTTTTAGATAATAAGAGTCATAACAATATCTAATCACACTCATTGAAGATACAACAAGGGGAATTTCATTGATGACAGTAGCTAAAAGACCATGACATTTATGACATTTAAAAGATCATTAATAGAGGATAGGTTTCTTGCAAGATTTTTACATCATAGTCATCTATTAATGGGCACCAAGAATGATACAAAATAGAGATAAATGACTGTGATAATGAAAAAATGGAAATAATGAAATGAAGACTAATGAATAAAGACATGAGATCATTGAAGAGGACAATCATAGGTCTTTGTGACTACCATAAGAGGTCATTAGTTGATGAGAAGATAGTATAGTCCAAGCATAAAGAGGCATGACAATAAAATGGACAGTGAAAGAAAAGGTATGCAAGTGTAGGGTATAAATATGATCAAATGACCAGTGATATGTTTGACATGAAAAAGATTGAATGGGAAATCTACAAACCTTAAGAGGGCAGAGGATTTAAGTCACATCCAATGTGATTAAGACAGTGACCGTGAAGAAGGAAAGGGGCAATGGTTTATGGTAGTCACCTTACATTGAAAAGAGTGCATATATTATTCAATGGATAGAGTTAGCTCCCACAATGAATTGTGTGCAAAGAGAATTAACAAATACCTTATGCATTGAAACCTAGGGTTTGTAAGAAGGTGACACTTAAAGGAAATCTTATGCAATGACATACAAAAGGAACATCGTTGAGAGAAAAAATGCAAGAAAACAAATCATAGAGAATGAGTCATAGAGCATGAAGTTTTTTGTGGAGATACTAGTGCCATGAAATTTTTGTGGATATAATTGGAGGCATGAAGCATATGAGGACATGAGCCTTAGGTTTTACATGCTAAATTTCAAGACATGGAAAGTGAGTCAAAATATTCAATGATGGATAATGATCACCAAGATAGTCATGATGATATTCCAAGGATAAAAGAAAAATACTGAGTGACCTTGTGAAGTTGAAAGGATAGTTTGTTATGACTAATAACCTATGACAACGACATGATTTAAAGATAGTTACAAGGAAAGTGGAATAAGGAAGTCAAAAGCATGAAAAGATAGTCACAAACGGACAAACCATATATTTGCAAGGAAAGTCATGTGCATTGATATTCATGAGGAAGAAGCAATACACAATGTATGATGTAACAGAGGGGTAGTGTTATGGAGGAATACTAAAGATATAGATTTTTTATGAGAAATCACAAAGGGGTCAAATCTCAAGGAAAAATAATGACAATCAACTAATAAAAGATGATTTTCACAAGGGAAATGATAGTAATGAGGGTGCAAAAAATATCAAACACCATAAATAAAACCTAGGATAGTCATAAATGTCTTCAAGAGATTGTCATTTTAGAAAATTTAAATGGCAGTGACCTTGTGAAGTTGAAAGTATAGTTATATTGACTTTTGACAGTGATTAATCGCTATCAGTTATGACTGTGTTTTGTGTCCAATAGGTCTCTTTATGACCGTGTTATAAAGGTTTTGACTATGAGTCATGATGAAAAACCTCAAGAGCACTGAAGGATTTTCATATTAAATGTATGAGGTCAATGGGAACAAAAGAGGAGCATAACACATACCTAGTAGGCATGAATAAAAAAATGTCAATATTCAAATGAAACTCAAATTGATTGCTCAAAGAAGACAATAACCATACATATAAAGGGCAATCACCTAGAAGGACTATCAACTAAGGGGTGTAAAAGATATTCATGTAAAGGGTAGATTCAAAGGATGAAAGTCCACAAGCATTTCAAACAAGTATAGTGATAGTCCCCCTCACCAAGTGAGCAATGATTGAAAGAGTTTAGAGTCTTCAAGAAGATGCCAAATCATGAGAGGTAGAAAATTATTTAAAATACAATCAATAATCAATAAAGGATGGTCTTAATAGTTAAAACAATGTATGGAAATACCAATAAAATGGACTATGAGATGAAAGATCAACAATGCATAGTGATTTGATGAATACGGGTGACAGTGCTAAGACAAAGGAATAGTCAACTAAATGCAAAGTCAATGGTCATTCAACTTAGGGAAATCATAAAGATTACATAGGATTATGATTCTTATGATCATAGATATGAATTTGTAAACAATCCAAAAGACTATCCTGTGCCCTTAGCAAAGGTTATGATTGTGATGTATTTTCAATGGTTTTATGCATTGTGAGTCTCTAATGTATTGGTAGACTGTGGTTTATCCTCCATAGGTATTTATGAAATATGTTTACCCTTAGTAATGTATTAATTAATATTATCCTTTTTTTCAAGACAAAGATTAATGACTTAGATTGAAGCATTATGATAGTGTGCTAGTTATGGTTGTGGCTTAACAAGGGTAGATTTTGGTAAGGAAGATAGTAAGTTGAAAAGTGCATTACCTTATTGAGCTTCTATTTGTTTCAAGAATAGTTTAATATTCTCTACTTAATAGGGCCAACCACGTGATGGTGGAAGCTCATTTGGCCCCTCCCCCTCCTCCCTCACATCACTCTCAATTCCCCATACCTAATCATATAACATTAATCATTCATTCGTCTATTAATAACATTAATCATTCATTCATCCATTAATAACATATAACATTCATTCATTAACATATTCACATTCATTCATTCATCCATTAATAACATATAACATTCATTCATTCATCCATTAATAACATATAAAATTCATTCATTAACATATAACATTCATTCTTTTAGTTTTTACATATTATCAAAAATATGGTTGTCATAATATGATTACAATCACTTTTTTTTTTTTGTAGCTAAAAAAAAATGAAGTGGAGTATCGTTTTCTAAATCATTTGTCCCCCCTTTAGTTGCTCTGAGCTCTACCCATGATCTTAATGTATGCCTAGTCATGTACTCACAATATGGAGGCCACTGCAAGGGGGGGTCTGCTGCAATAGCAAAGAAATGTTAAACTTATATGTTTTATTATTATTGTTACAAGTATTTCATTAATTAAAAGAACATTAGAGTGGTGCTCTTTACACATCATGTTCCTAATCTTGTCTTATAGCCTCATGCTCAACATGCTAAACACCCTCTAAATACTGATCTGGAGTTGAAACATGAAAGGTTACATTAATTAATACACCAATTGCAGTTAAATATATTTAAAAGAACATTAGAGTGGTCCTCTTTACCTGATGGGGCCACATCATGTTCCTAATCTTGTCTAGCCTGATCATGCTCAACATGTTGATCACACTCTACATGCTCTAAAGTTGAAACATCAAAGGTTATATTAATTAATACACCAATTGCAATTAAAGATGTTTAATTGTATTAATCCATACTACGTTTTGTATAGCACATGAATACATCCAATATCAGGATACACACCATGACCTTCATCTACAGGTTGTGCTCCACCCTCACTAGGCTGCATTCCAATGTCATGTGCAGTATTATCATTGCTTGCCTATTTAAAAAAAATAGGCACATAATTAATTTATGGTGGAAATTAATATTGAATAGATTGCACAAGTATTCAATTTTAAATAAACTTCATTGAGTTTATTTACCTGCGTGTCAGATGTAGGGGAAGCTTGTGTTTGCCCAGTCAAGAGTCTTAGGATTTCAACCACGGCTCCATAGCCTTGCTGGAAGGAAATCTTCAGGTCCTCTTCTATGGGCACTCTGTTGAATTCAGAGCCCTTCATTTTTGCATAAGATCATGAATTTTTCTTCTATGGTGTGATAAAACCAAAATTGTTTGCAATTTATTATTTGGATGCAATATTTCATTTATTGATATTTACAATTCGTGCGGCTAATTTCATATAACCACCAAAGCCAAGTTTGTGATGCCCGTGTTTTTCTAGTCTTGCCTTTGTTTCCTTCAATGTGTCATGCAACCTATGAAAAGTTTGAAATACGTTAGATTATATAAAAATAAAGAGTAATCAGTAAATAATTACATTGTTGATAGTATCACATACCTTCCTTGGCCCAGTGGTGTCTTTCCTTTTTTCTTTTCAGTCTTCTCCTTTCCATCCGACACCAAGTCCTTCCACTCCCTCTCTGGAATCATGGGGGGGTGCTTGTACTTTTTTTTCTTTTTTAAATGTGACCTATATTGGTCCCTCACATACTTTAGATAGGTACCAGCTTTGTTAAGGACCTTGGTTCGGTTGAATGTGTTATTACCGAACAACACAACTAAACGGTTGATGAGCTCATCTTTTAAATCTTGATTTTGGGCATTCCATCGTGTACGTATGGTGGGCCCAAATATCTCCAATGTAATATCATTTAGATGTCTATAAAAAAAATTATTTCCTACAAAATGATCATGGGATCATTAGTCTAAAAAGAGTGATCAATAAGTAAATTTCAACTGGATTATATATAATAATAAATAAAACATTTTAAAGTGCCTAGGACCTTCTCTATCTTTATGGGAATAAAATCCTCAATCACCACAAATGTGACTGGAAATGTTCCCATACTATTAATACAGGAAGATCCAGGAAATGCTTCTAAAAAATCACCAGTACTAGTGGCCTTTGCATCCCTAGGTACATGTCTTGGCACATGTTCTGGCATGTGTTCGCTGCCAGAGGGTGCACTACTTGATGTTTGCATGCTATGTGTTGCCAAAATTTTAGTCGATAATATAGGCATGGATGATGTGATGTATGCACAGGAAGATCAGGATCGACACTTGTACCAACCCCTACTCCCCGGGCAACACCTACAGTACCCTGATCATGGTCAACAACATCATGAGGACACAAAATATCTTGTAAAAACAACACATATTTTAGTTCATGAAATAAAAGAGTACAAAATATAAAACCATGAATGAACTTATGTTATAATTAAAGATCTCATGACAACTTACTTGCAAGTTTTGTGCTCTCCCAGTTAATATTTTAACCCTTTCTCTTATCTCATCTATTTGAGGCACTATGAATAACAACTAAAGGATTTCTTCATTGCATTTTTTTTGGGTCTTCCTTATCATATCCAGAGGTTTTGTGAAGTATGCGATGTCATCATTTCATAATAGTGACTGCACCTCCCTATGGATCCTCTTGTCTACTATTGTTGCCTTTCCCCGATCAACCGACTACGACACAAATATTAAAAACATTATCGAAATTAACCCAATGAACTTATGAAAAAAACATAATAATAAAACATTTTTCTTGTATCTAATTTGTACAATTACAATGAGGTAAACCTATTGGGTAGAAGCACCTACAGATGCATCATGATCTATGCTTTGGGCCGGATCCTTCCTTGTACAATCAATGTCTCGCTGTGACAAAAATTAAATATAAAAAAACATTATGGAAATGAAAACAATAGACTTACGAAAAAAAACATAATTATAAAATGGTATATTGGAGTCATTAATTGGAGGTTGGGTAAAATGGTATATAATACAGACCACCCCCTTAGTAACTGTGTTTGTATCTATGTGATTCAAATTGTAATCGATTAAACACTCTTCCCCTATAGTTATTGATTTTATCATACATACGAATACATTGTTTCCATCACATGCCTCAAATATGCAATTGGGTTGCTTATTTGTTGACCCAGGTTGTGTATTGTTTATAAACCTTGCAATATTCCCTGATGCTTTTGGCCTTTCGTCAATGTACATAGCCACTCCTTTATTTTTATCCTTATCTTTTAGCTATATATAATTTGCTGATAGTTCATACCTACACATACTTTATGTATATCGAACCAGTTGCATCCAATATTTGTAACTGTAACAGGGTCCGACATACTCCATCAATTCAGTAACTTTGTTGTAACAGACCTTTATTCTGTCCATGCAAAATAGGCCCAAACCATGTAATGACGATGGTGCTATGTGATATATCCTCTCGTTGACATAAAAATTAGTGTTTATTGGAGGAATTTCCTTGGGTACCCATTGTTTCCATAGATTTTTGTACCTCAAGGGCACCTCAATGTCTCCTATGCTCTCATCATCATAAGAACATGACCCTCCTTCAGCAAGAAAAAATTCCATGCATTTACGTAATTTTCTTCTAATCTTTTGACCTCTAGTTGATCTCCCTCTTTTAGACCTACTATATGTCTCACTTTCCTCTTCTCTTCCTAAATTTCCCTTGCTCGAGGAAGACAAATCTAAATAATACGTATTTGGTGGTACCTGCACTCCATCGAATGAGAGAGATAGTTACCAAAATTTCCTTGAGGCTTTTCATGGTCCATCAAGACATGGGCGAGCATAACTATAAGGTGACAAAGAGTATCTACAGGAGATCATGGACTTAGTAGAGGTTTCCTGGAAGATGGAATTACTTTTCCATACCCTTCATCTTGGCCAGTTATTTTCATGGACTTTGATTTGATTTCAAAAGGCATTGATGAAGCTAAGACATATGGCATCTTATGTTGTCTTTTGACAAGAGAATCTTCTTAGGGGGGGTCTATTGTGCAGGAGCACCAAGAGCCCTTTGAGGCCACAATGACCATTTTGGGTCAATATTTGTAATAAGGCTGTGATGATGCCATTTTGTTTCTTTTCATGAGTAAATAAGGCCATTCCATGTATTGGATCAAAGTTGTAAGGCCATTGTGCCATTTTTTGTCATCTCTAGGCCAACTAGGTCCTGAATAGGTCAACATTGGTCAACCCATCTAGAGGTGGCCAAAAGTGATGAAATTGATGTAATTCATGGTTTTATGTCATATTTAGCATGTTTGAGGAGTCCTAAGTTAATAGGAGATCATTTGGTTGAAAATTGTAAAAGTTGTCAAAATTGCTCAAAAGTTGCTATGAGCAACTTTGTAATTTTGGTGCAAAAAGTTGCATTTTGTTTCCCAAACCCATTGTTTTGAAGCCTTGGGTTTTGGGAACATAGACAGGAGTCATTGTCTTGTTTCTTTAAGGTTGATTGGGTTAGTTGGTGGAGGGTTTTTATTACTTTTTGTACCTGTCTATGAATTTTTTTCGACCACCTTACTCGAAGACAATAGTCCCTCTGAGGTAGTTTCCATTTGGGTAGGCAAAACCTTGATGGGAACCAAAAAATTTCTTTAATTCTCTTGAGAATCTAACTTTCTAACCTTTCTATCCCCTTACAAATGAGAAGGCCTTCTCCCAATCCATATAAAATAATTTGTTGTAGTTATACGAAGTTGTTTGTGATGTAAGAGAAAATTGTTGAATTCATTGCAAGAAAGTTATTTGAATCAAGTTATTTAACTGATGACCTAAAAGGATCTATAATGAATGGTTCATAAGGAACAAAACTTGTCATAGGTTTTACAAATGGGATAGCAAGCTAAGTGGGTTTAACCTTGGAGGAAACTCCATGGATAAGTGCACTTGATTTGGAGTCGTACTGGGATTGACCTCTCGGGAAGGCCCAACGCTCCACCTCTGTGAGCATCACCTAGATGCAATGAGTGCTAAGTGTTCCATTCATTCTCATGAGAGGTTGGAGTTTTTTATAAGGAGGCTTGATGAGTTGTAGTAAGTGTGCTTTATGGATTTGATGTGATGAATTTGTTTGATGATGTGAAGCTAAGGACATAAACCTTTAGTAGATCAACAAGAGTTGGACGAAAATCTAAGGGTGGATTTGAAATGGAGTTCATAATTGGGCCAAATTTGTTAAGTATCCATTGGAGACAAATTTGCACGGGTTAAGGGTTTGATTCAAAACTAAGGTACTTATGCAATTTTCAGAATAAAGTTATTTTGATTGGAAAATGAATTATATTATTGCTGAAGCATGCAGTTTAGTGCTAAGTCAATCAATTATTATTTGGAGGCCAATTTGGAGTTGAAATACAAAGCTATGGGTTCAGGTTTTGATATCCTCTAGCAATGTGTCCTGATGTGTTTTAACATAATCTAAGGTTGTAGAGAATTTGATCAAGGTTTGGTCAACAAAGGTGGATGCCCTAGGACTATTACAATAAGGTTTAACATGAAATTCACGTGATAAGTGAGTTTTTCTTGACATTTGATCATTGAATTTGAATGTATTTTTGTTATAAGGGTTAAAACAATGCTCTACTATCTCAATGGTACTATTTCAACTTGGTGGCTGCATTGAATGAAAACAATTGTATGCTTTTTCATGGACTGTTATGTGTTGGTAGTAGTTGATAATTCTGATTTATATCAGTGATAAAGGAAGGATGTTGATATGAGTGAATCATTTGAACAAGAATGCCATGAATTGAAGAGGTTAAGGGGAGACATTGGGGCCCTTTTATATTTTGATTTGGTGGAACCATGAGTTTGAACTCTTCATATACACTGATTGGTAACCCTAATTTTTATAACAATCAACAACATTAATTTTTTTGTAGACAAAGGGAAGGTTCTTGTGCATACAAATGTGTTATGAACTTTGGTGGATGGTTGGGATACTCATAAAAATTTTGAAGCCCAAACCATAGAGTTTTATGATACCTTTCATGTTCTCTTAAGAATCACTGATATCAAACAGTAATGTAATGTATTGATAGTCTAATGAAGTTTGTGGCTTTCTCTTAATGTTGTGTCTCTCCATTAGAGATTGTGCAGACATCATAGGGACGTTTGACAAAGTAAAAGGGGATTGAGTTGTGTATGATGGTAAGCCCTTTTAAGTATTGAGTGTTGAGTGAGCAGTGTGATCATATTTGTTTTGGATAAAGGGCTGGTTATTCTTGAAATAAGAACCAGTGACCTTGTTTAAGGCAATAGTATAACTTAGTAGTTGTTCTTTATATCTTTTTTTATGAATATTGGAGGGAAATTGGAATGTACCTTGATTGGGAAATTTCTTGTATGTCTTGGTTATGATCAGATTTGTTGGTAAGGTTGATGGCCTTTGGAGCCATTTGGAAGTGGTTGAGTTGTGAATAGTTATGGAGACCTTATTGTCTTAATCCTAATTTTTATATTAGAAAGTGGATAGGAAGATTTATGTTCCTCGAGGAGTAGAAGGTTGTGTATTTGCAATCCTTTATGTAAGGGTAAGGTGCTATTGCTGCAAGATGACTTTGAAGTTATTTGATCCTATATGCATTAATGGTGTCCTATGAATGATTACCAGTTATTTATCGGTTCATTGAATTTAGGGGTTTGTTAAAGCAAGAAACTTGGCATTGAAGTGATGCCCTAGGGCTGACAGGGGTAATTTTCTCATGAATTTGTGGTTGTTAAGTCATGGTTTGTCAATTTGATGGATGCAACAATATGAATTAAGGTTGTTTGTCCTATTGTAGGATGATTTTAATGTGTTGAAGATAATAGTTGAGTTAGGGAGGTCAGGTATATGGTGTTTCTCTAAACGCTAGTGTATTGAGGGAAAATGGAGGGTTTTGTAGAACAGTGAAAAAAGGGCCATGGCTTAGCCCAACAATGGTGAAAAATCAATTAAGCTCAACCCCATGGAAATTCATCTATAATATTTTAAATTCCTACCAATTATTTTTTAGATTTAGCTATATAGTTTTAGATTTATGTGACAAAATGGTTTTATCTATATCTATATAAGTTATATTCACTTGAGAAACTGTAATTTATCATCATAATAGTTGAAATCTTAGAAGAACAACATGGGATTTCAATCCCATTTGGAAGTAAAATTGCAGGTTAAAGAGAATGGGGGTGCCAATATAAAAGATATAAATCACTTACAATACTCATTGTCCCTTGGTCATCGATTTTACCTTTCTAAGTGCCCTCAACCTCGTCGCTTTGGATTTCCTCATGCCCTATTTTTCCAGTTAGGGTCTCTGTGCACTGCACTAAGCTATGTCGTGGTGCTCCTACGTGCATGGGGCCAAAACTAAAAATAACATGTGAAATTCAAATTAAATCGCTATGGGTTTTCGCTCCTCCAAACTCTTCCTCACTGGTATTGACCTTTCACTTCTCCAATTTGATGAGGTACAACTTGAAAATAAGGTTTTGACGAAGGTTTTAGAGTATCATGTTAATTAAAGGTCAAGGAAGCATTTATTGACCATGGAAAATGAATTTAGGTTAGAGCTAATACAAAGAGATTATATCTTGTAAGTTGTGTGGTAAAATATTGCACATCACTATTAGTAGTGGTCATTATAGTTGATTTTTTAAGATCTATTAAAATGGATTAAGCTTAGGTCAAATAACATTAATAGAGATGAGGAACATGAGAATGAAATGTAAATGTATATATGAAACTTATTTGTAAGAGATAATGGTCAACATATATCAAAATAAATTTAGGAGAGAGCTATAATGGAGACTATAATAATGGTTTAGATCATTACATAACCCTTACCTACTCTCAATTATGAAAAAATAATAAATTGGGCAAGTTCATGGTTGTTGAATTTGGACCTTGCAAAAAACTAAAATGTGTAGATTTGATAACGATCAAATTTACAATATTTTTTTTTGAAACAAGTGAAACAAATCATGCAAAATTTACACAATACAACAATCTTAGAATTCCAACACTCTTTCAGTCACTTCAATTTTATATATGACATTTTCTTAAGTAAATAATTTGATTATAGGTGTAACTTGATTAATTTCAATCATAATTCAATCAAGGTCCATGCAAAAAAGGTTAGAATTGGTAAAATTGGTCTAATTACAAATCATATAGTTGTGGCATAGCTTTCTAATACTCCTGTATTTGTACAAAATTTATGCTATAGTCATAGTTTAAGGTTTATTCCTTTGACAAGATCAACAAGAGCTATAGGAAAAGGTGACTTTATTCTCTTACAATAGGAGGTATCCACAATGATTCAAAATTTAACAAGTAATAGGAACCATGACTCAACATGATGATGAAACTGGGGCACCCCAAAGTTAGAAGACTCTTATCAAGAGAGATTATGAAGATTAATATTCATGTTGAAAGCATAAAGAAATGCATGTGAAATATTGACAAGATAGAGAAATGGATGGAGGTTCTCCTTGAAAATATCATTTGAGATTTCATTGAGACACCCAAAAAACTTGAGAAGACAAGAGGTAATTCTCTTAAATAAAGGAAATAGACAATCCCCATTGTAGCTCAAGCAATGTCCCAACTCAAATACCTTCAAAGAAAAATCCAAGGTGGTGAGCATTGATTGGTTGTTTCATGTCAACAATCCAAGGATGGCATGTTTCCTTGGGGAGTTATGCTCAAGGTAGCATTCCATTTGATTAAAGATATGATAATTATCCTTTAAGACCTATTCAATGTATCCATTGCACACTTAAGGAGACAAATATATGGAGAGAGAAAGAGAGAAAGAGAAAGAAAGATAAAAGGGAGAGGGAGATAGAGATAATATATAGATAGGTGGAGAGAGAAAAAAGAGAAAGAGAGCAAGAGAGAGGAAGAAAAATGAGACAAAGGGTGAGCAAAGATAGAAGTAAAGGGATAAAAATAGGGATACAGATAAAAAAAGAGAGAAGAGAGAGAAACAAAGATAGAGATAGAGATAGAGACAGAGACAGAGACAAAGATAGAGACAGAGACAAAGACAAAGATAGAGACAGAGACAGAGACAGAGATAGAGACATAAAGATTGAGACAAAGATATAGAGAGATATATATAGAGAGAGATATGTAGAGATATAGAGGAATAAAAATGGACAAAGAAAGGTAGAGATAGTGAGATAGATAGAGAAAAATAGATAAAGAAAAAGAGAGAAAAGAGGAGAGATATATAGATAGAGATAAAGTCATATAAAGAGATAGGGAGATAAAGATAAATAGAGGGAAATAAATATATAGAGAGAGGGAGATAATGAGAAACATACAAATAGAAAGGGAGACATAGAAATAGAGGTAGAGAGATAAAGAGATAAGGATGAATAGATAGAGATATAGGGAGGGTGAATGATATATCTCTCCCTATCGCTCTCTATCTCTCTATATCTCCCATTATCTATGTCACTACCTCTTCCCCCTTCTATATATTGAGATATCTCTCCCTCTCCCCACTTTATCTCTCAATCATTCCATATCTCCCTCCATCTCTCCTACTCTATATCTCTATCTCTATTTCTCTTTTTATCTCCCTCTCCTCTCTCTATATCTCTTTATATCTCTATCTCTCTATCACTCTATCTCACCATATATATCTCTTTATCTCTTCATCTCTTTCTCCCTCTATATCTCTCTATATTTTACTCACTATATCTCCCTCTTTTTATCCCTATCTCTCTCTATATTTATCTCTCCCTCTACCTATATCTCTCTATCTATTTGTCTCCCTCTTCCTCTCTCACTCTATATTCATCTCTACCTCTATTTTCCTCTCTCCTCCTTTATCTCTATACATGTCTCCCTCTCTCTATCCATCCATATATCTCCATCTCTATCCATCTTTATATATTTATCTCTCCCGTCTCTATCTATCCTCTCTCCCATCTCTATCTATCCCTCTCTCCTCTCTCTCTTTATCTCTCCCTATCCTTCTCTCCTCTCCTTCGGGTCTCCATATCCCTCTCCTTCTACATCTCCATCTCTATCTCTATCTCCTTACCCCTCTATCTCTCACTCTTCCCCACTCTATCTCTCCCTCTTTCTATCACTACATCTCCCCCTCTCTCTCTCTCCCTCTCTCCTTATTGCAAGCATAACATGAGCTTGTTGGTAATGGAGCTTGATCATCTTCCTAATTCAGAGGTTTTATTTCAATCATGTTTGGATCCTTGTAAGTGAATGCATAGTTTATTTGAAGCTATTATTTCTCCATTGAGACATTTTTTGCACAAACAACATATACATTTTGTAAATTTCCTACCAATTAACCTCATGTACTACATAAATGTATGCAAAAAATAGACCAAAATTTATCCTAATTGAAATTCCACACTTTTTCGGCGTACCCATTGTGCTAAGGTGTGATTGCTAGTTAAGTTTTATTTGTATGTTTTATTTTAGATTTAGAATGGTAGAGATAGGATAGAATAATACCATTGGTTGAAAATTCATTGTAAGAAACTTAAATTCATACCTTAAACCTACAAGATAAACCTTATAATCAAAATAGAAATCTAACACTTAAAACTAAAAACTATTGTATTTTGTGATAAAACAACCTTGTTTGACCTTAGTAAAGATGAATTATCTACTTGTTACATGATTAGGTAATAGTATTTGATGGGACCTACAATAAAAACCTTATGAATACAATGGGGGATTTGTAGAAAGATAAGACTATGTATGTGGTATTTCTAAAGTGGTACTTGGTTCAATTATGTGATGGTCAAGTAACACAAATCAATACAAGATGATATAACTGGATGAGTATTAGTTGGATAGTATATTATTACTAGATCAATCAAGAGAAAATTGATAGCTAAGTAATTAAATTTTATTTTATTGACAGTGATAAATGTAAGATTATAGAGGTATCATGTTTCTTAATTGAAGTAAAGAAAGTGGTTGACATGGAAGTAAAATATTTTAGAAACTCATAAATGATACATATATAGATATATCTTCTTTATATTATCCTTTTAATTAGTTATGTATCTTCAAATATAAAAAATTAAAAGGAATCCAATGTGTATCATCTAATAATAACTAATAGAAAATATCAAAAAGATCAATAAACTCTTTTCTATTCCCTCTCATCGCTTCAATTAGAGGTGCACAAATAATACTAAAATTCTTAATAAACTTTCTATAAAAACTTGCTAGACCATGAAATGATATTACCTCTATAACATTCATCAAGGTAGGCCATTCAATGATAGCACTCACCTTCTCTAGATCTATTTTAAGAACCTCTACTAAGACAAAAAAATCCTAGATACACCAACTCTCTCTTCACAAAACTACATTTCTTCAAATTAATCAATAGAGTCTCCTCCCTTAGCTTCTCAAAAACTCTTCAGATATGCATCAAGTGCTCCTCCAATGTCTTACTGAAAATCAAAATATCATCCAAATAAACAATAACAAATTATCCTAAAAATTCTTTCAATACCTCATTCATAAGTTGCATAAATGTGCTCGATGCATTGGTTAGCCCAAAAGGCATGACTAACCACTCGTACAAGCTCTCCTTGGTTTTGAAGGTTGTCTTTCATTCAAATCCTTCTCTAATATGGATCTAATGATATCCAATCTTTAAATATATCTTCATGAAGTACTCAAATCCTCTCAAACAATCCATAATGTTAGCCATTCTCGGTAAGGGAAATCTATACTTGATGTTGATCTTCTTGATGGCTGTAGAATATGTAAACATCCACCATTCCCCATCCTTCTTTGGTACTAGTACTACAGGTACTACACATGGGCTCAAACTCTCTTTGATCAATCCCTTCCACAACAACTCTTTCACTTGTTTGTTCAACTCTTCACTCTCTTATGGATTCATACGATGAGATGCCTTATTCAACAAACTAGCTCTAGGAATCAGTTCCATCTAATGACAAATATTTCTTACTAGAGGCAAACCTTCAAGTACATTATTAGAAACAATATATTCAAACTCATTCAACATATCTAAAATCTTTATAGGTACCTCACTAGTATCCTCTTTATCAACCCTAGGGATCAATGCAAAACACATATTCTCATGCCTCATACCTTCTAGGAAATTTCTTCCATCAACCAAACAAATTCTTACATTACTGCATACATTTTCCTCTCTCTTTCAAGGGCTTCAACTTATGACGAACTCCATCCTTTGTCAAAGAATAGGTGTGGGAATGTCCATCATGTACTGCTTGTCGATCAAACTTCCACAATCTACCTAACAACATATGACAAGCATCCATAAGCACAATATCACACAATACCTCATCATGGTAATTTCCAATATTAAAATTTACTAGACATTGTTCATTTACCAAAGCCTTATGGTCCTTCTACAACCAATCAATTTGGTATGGATTCAGATGCCTTCTTCTCTCCAATCAAAAATTACTAACCATCTCTTCTGAAATAAGGTTATCATTACTACCTCCATCAATAATAGCATTGCAAAATTTACCTTCACACTTACATATGGTTTGAAACAAATTCTTCCTTTGAGTTGATTCCTTCTCCTCATTCAACAAGGCTCTTCTAGTGAAAAGAACCTCTCCTCTTTCCGCATCCTTAGAATGTGAAGACTCAACATCCTCATCTACATGTGCAACTCATGCATTACCCTCAGGAATTCTATTTGTCCTTCCTTGATGTTGAGGACACTCATAGGCTCTATGTCCTTCTTGTCCATACTGGAAATAGGTTCCATGAAAGCCTCCTCTTCCCAATCCTCATCCGGATCTTCCTCTTCTTGTTTGGTCTCCATTATTTTTATCACGAGGATGGTAGGTGTTATCTCCTTTCTGGTTCTAGCTGCTACTAGAGCCTTCACCCTTCTTTTGATCTTCATTTCAACCTCCATATGACTGTCCACTGATCTTTCCTCCACGACCTCCACCCTGTTGTTTTTTCTCAAACCTCTTATTCAGTTGTTCTTCAACCTTTAGAGAAAACTGATAACCATCCTCAATGGTGGTCATTCTTACCAATTCCAATTCTTCAAGTATGATTGGCTTCAACCCATTAATATAATATGAAACTTTCTGTTTATTCGCCTTATAATGTCTTGTCTGAATCAGGACCTTGTGAAATTTCTATGTATTCTTTCATTATCCTCATTCCTTGCCTCAAGCTCTGCATATTCTTGAGCAGATCTTGCTGAGAAGTTGTTGATGTGGAATTGTTGTCATTGATGTCAAAACCTGGGATCAGGAAGGTTGAGCTCTGGATGATATACAAAAAATGATCTATCCTATAATGTTGTGTAGTATGGATGGTATCGTCAATCCAGATAATGGAAGTACTTAGTTTTGAGACATATGTGGAAGACAATTAATTTAGACTATTGAAGACTAATATTTTACTATAGGTTGTTGTATCTAAAGCTTATTTTGGGTATCCTTGCTATCCGAACATTCATGTAGCTTGCCACAATTTTTGGTATGTCTGACTGCATTTCTCTGGTTGGTACTAAAATTGATGTTGATCAAGATTTGGTCTTAGTTGTGGCATTCCCATAAAATGAATGTTGATCAAGATTTTCTCTTGGTTGTGGCATTCCTATCAATTGATGTTAATTGAGATATGGTCTTGGTTGTGGCATTCCCATTGAATTTGGAATATATCTCATATAATTCAATGTTAGCTATCTTTTCGTAATAATGCTATAGCTTATGTATGACCCATGTATGGGTCCCAGTGTAATCTAGTAAGAAGATTCCTTATGTGCGAACTATCTTTTAGGTCCGGTGCTAGCATGTCAAGCCTTATTGAATATTTCAAGGTTGTTCCTCAAGCTGACATGTTTTGCTAGGCTGAATCATTTTGTTCTTCGGGTGTATATATATATATATGTGTGTGTGTGTGTGTGTGTGTGTGTGTGTATTTGAATACAATAAGTGTGGAATGTGCAAACAATGATAAAGGTGTGAAGGATTGTGTGACAAGGATCAGAGAAGGAAGTGAAGACAAGTGCCAAGTAGAAGTAATCTATTTTGTTGAAGTAGTGGAAGGCAATTTGGTAGAAGATTCTTAACCGAATCTGCTGCAATTAGATATTGTGCTCTTAACTAGAACTAAATTCATGCATATGTAGATGTGACTTCATCGGTTCATGTTTTGTCCATTTTTTAAATCAGTGGTTTTTATATCTCGAGAAGTGAGCCCACCAACAGTGAGCCTTGTAGTAAGAATTTTGGCAGCGATCCCTTGTAAAAATCACCTTAACCGGTGACACCTTAGCTGGTGTTTTATAATTGAGAATTAGCATTCTCCGTGGTTTTTCCCATCTTGGGTTTCCACATAATTTTTGGTGTTCATTATGCATGGTGTTGTTTGGTGCTTGCATGTTCATGTATTTTTTAATTAATATATGAATGGTTTATGATCGATCTGGATTAAGTAAAGAAAGAAAAGTGTTTTGGGATATCTGATTCACCCCCCTCTCAGTTATTCAGACTATTCAACAATTGGTATTAGAGCTTGGTCCCTTGCAGATAAATCTTAAACGCTTGAGGGATATCTTGGCAACTTGAACCGATGGTAGGAGATTACTACTTTGATGAAGAACTAAATTCAATATTAAGTGATATGGAAAGTATAGAATCTGAGAATGAGGAACTGAAGGAAAACATCAAGGAGGCAAATTCTTGTATCTCAAAGCTAAGGGAGAAAATCCAAAAATTCAAAGCAAGACACAAAGAGGTCAGCGAGGAATTAAAGGAGACAAAGGAAAATGCTATGAATCTAAAGATTTGGTTAGATGAATGCAAAATGACAGAAGAAAGTCTCAAAGGTACCATCAAACAAAAAATAGAAGAATGGAAGAAGATTGAAGAAAACCTCAAAGATACCATCAAACAAAAATAAGAAGAAAATGAGAAGTTAGATCAAGAGTTAAGGAGGATGAAATTAGAAGCTAGAGTGTGTGAAAGTAGAATGATTCTAGATCAATTTTTTTCCATACAAAAATGTCACAAGGATAAGGAAGGAATTGGCTTCTCAGATGAAAACTCAAATGTGAACTTAGGGTAAAGACAATGCAGTGGAAGCTGAAGCTAGATTTGGTGTAACAAGCAAAGTCTGAAACTCTAGAAGATATATAAAAAGACCTTTGGTGAGGCAACCAAATGCTCAAAGGTACTTATCATTCAATGGTCACTATTTTCTATGCAAAAATTTTGGTTATAAGGCTGTATAGTGTAGAAGTATAAAGGAACTGGATATTCAATGCTTTAATTGTCACAAGTTTGGTCACAAAGCAAGTCATTGCAGAATTCAATTATCTAATCTAGCTAGAACGAATGAAATGAACAATCTCTTTCATGTTTATTGCTACTTATTCCATGGATATGGTCACAAAGCTAATTAGTGCAAATCAAGGTTTCACTTAGTTAGGTCAAAAAAATATGTTACAAGTGCAATGAATCTAGACATTATGCTAACACATGTAGATATGTTTCTCTAGAAAGGACTGAAGATAAAAAGAAGGCTGCAGAATCAAATGAATCTAAAAGGAATATTTTCATCATTTGGAAGAAAAAGGAAATGAGTGTGGAGAGCCCTTCTGTGGTGCCAGATCCCGGTACTAGCTCTTCCATAAATTAAGCCAACCGCCTCGACTTAGGGGGAGTTTTGCAATGAATATATTGTTGGTTTCCCCTCTCCGAAGAAAGGTTGATGTGTTTTCAGCATGATTAAGCTTGATCCAGGTGATGTTGCATAATGGAGGTTAATCCGACTGACTTAAAAGAGAAGTACAATTACTAGCATCATCGATACACGTTTTGGCGGTGAAGTCATCATGAGCAATTAAGGATAAAATATGGAGTTTCAAATCATTTCTCACTATTGCAAGGAAGAAGAAGATTTTTTTCATTAAGCGATAAAGGATTGAAGAAGCCGAGCATGATGATGGAATCCGTGTTGATTGACAAAAAATACAATGGCAGTATTCTGCTGAAACTGAAGGGAGTTGAGTTGGATGAGTTTGATCATCGAAAGATGAAGGAAATGGAGCTAGGGTTGAAGGCTGGCGAATTGCAGAATGTGAGTGCCATAGGCATGGATTTTTGGGGATAATTCCTCTGGTTTGTTGAAAAGGAGTCTATCTTGTTCCTATTGAGCCATTTCAAGGATGGCAACATTATTTTGGACAAACCCTATCAGGTCACGAAGGAAGCCATTGAAGGTTTTACTGGGCTGTGTAGGGTTGATGACCTCCTTGGGAAGATAACTGTGAAATAAAAAGATGTGGAGGAACTTACTAGTATCAACAAAGACCTCTGAGCTCTACTGATAAATACCATTTCTGATATTGTAGTAAGGTATGTTGCTTATGGTATCTCATACAAAATCTACTTTCAAAATCATGAAGGTTCTACATCTGCTATTGTTGTGTTTCTTGCACATAAGATGGTGAAGGAAAATCAATAGTTTGATTTATGTAGCCTGGTAATGCAAAACCTGATTGAGAGTGTAGAATGTTTGTAGTTGAGATTTATCCCTTCTGATTTGGGTCTCTACTCATGTGCTTAGTGTTCTAATTTCTAAATTCATTACTGTCAAAGGAGAATGTTAAGTGGAAGTCTAACATCCCTGTCGCAAAACAAGTTCACATATATCTAGAATGTTTAAAAGATAAAGTAAGTGCATGCAAAGCTTATTTCTCATCCTTACAGTTGAATCTATGCTCTGGTGTGATAGTTTCTAGTGCTAGGCCTACTAGTCAGTTTGAGGAGGGTTCCTCCTCTGGTAAGAGGGAATTAGAGGTTGTTATTAGTGGTTCCCCTCTGGAACCTAAAAGGAGGGAAATTAACACAAAAGATATCATTACTATCTCAGAAGAGATGAAGAAGGAAGAAGAGTCTCTACATAATCTAGATGAAGTTTAGTCCATGTTGGATGAATGTGATATGAAAAAGGCTGGTGAAACATGGAATTCCTACTCTTCGGTCAGTAGGCCTAGAATTGAAGAAACCTTGGTGGAGTATCTGCTCAAAAAGGGTATTACAATTTTTGTTTTTTCTAACTCATCACCAAATGATCTGGTAGAAGTTGTTGAAGAAAGGTTGTTGGAAGAAAATTCTGAAGGAGAAAAATTCCAAGCTATGATTGAAAGAAGGTGTGTCATCAAAAAACAAAACTTATCCAAACACATTGGTGAGGCAAGAAAATTCCTTAAGGAGATGTCTGAAATCTACAAAAACTGTCTCCAGTGGCCCACAACTATTGATAATTTTAGAAATAGAATTGAAGCTATTGAATTTGAATTGAATGACATTAGGGAGCGATTTGACTTCAAAGATAAAGATGGAAAATAGAGGATAAGAGTTGGTGAGTTGGAAGCTGAGTTGTTGTCTACTTAGAGATAGAGAGAAGATGTGGTTAAAACCTTCAGGTTAGTTAAAGAAATTGTTGAGGTCCAGTTGGATCATCTCTCTAGGATACTTTCTAATGTTGAGGATTGTGAACGATAGTGCCTGTCTCTAGACTGGTCATCTTCATTTGGGATGTTGATTCTACATGAGAGTGTGTGTGCAAGAATGGTGTTTGCAGTGCAAGCTTGGAAGAAGATTCTTCCAATTATGAAAGAAAGGTACAAGAATTTTTTTTATGTGAAAAGTGTTATCTTTACTTAGGTTTCTGAATGTTCTTATTTGGCCCTTTGACTTTGATGGAAAAAGGGGGAGAAAAGGAAAGGAAGAGAAAAATAAAAACAGAAGAGTATTTGATTTGCTAAGGGGGAGTTCTTGGAATTTTTGTAGTTTTTGTATTTTGGAGTTTTTGTTGTTTTACCATCAATGCCAAAGGGGGAGATTGCTAAGAAGTTGTTGATGTGGCATTGTTGTTATTGATGTCAAAACCTAGGATCAGGAAGGTTGTGCTTCAGATGATATACAGGATGTCAAAACTTGGGATCACAAAGGTTGTGCTTTGGATGATATACAAAAATGATCTATCCTATAATGTTGCATAGTATGGATGGTATCCTCGATCCAGATAATGACAGTAATTCGTTTTGAGACATATGTGGAAGATAGTTAATGCATGATAGTGAAGACTAATATTTTTCTATAGGCTATTGTATCTAAAGCTTATTCTAGGTATCCTTGCTATTCAGACATTCATGTAGCTTGCCACAATTTTTGTTATGTTTGACTATATTTCTCCGATTGGTACTGAAATCGATGTTGATCAAGATTTGGTCTTGGTTGTGGCATTCCCATCAAATGAATGTTGATCGAGATTTGGTCTTGGTTGTGGCATTTCTATCGATTGATGTTAATTAAGATTTGGTCTTGGTTGTGGCATTCCCATCGAATCCAGAATATATCTCATATAATTCAATGTTAGCTATCTTTCGGTAATAATGTTATATCTTATGTATGACCCATGTATGGGCCTCGGTGTAACATGGTAAGAAGATCCCTTATGTGTGACCTATCTTTTAGGGTGGTTACTAGCATGTCAAGCCTTATTGAATAATTCAAGGTTGTTCCTGAAGCCGACATGTTTTACTAGGCTGACTCATTTTGTTCTTCAGGTGTATATATATATATATGTATGTGGAACATCTTCAAGTGCATCCAAATACAAGAAGTGTGGAATGTGCGAACAATGATAAAGGTGTGAAGGATTGTGCGACAAGGATCAGAGAAGGAAGTGAAGACAAGTGCCAAGTAGAAGTAATCTATTTTGTTGAAGTAGTGGAAGGAAGATTGGCAGAATATTCTTAACTAGATCTATTGCAATTAGATGTTGTTCTCTTAACCACAATTGAATTCATGCATATGTAGATGCGACTTCATCAATTCATTTTTTTGTTCATTTTTGTAATTAGTGGTTTTTGTATCTTGGGCAGTGAGCCCATCGACAGTGAGCTACCCAGCAGTGAGAATTTTGGCAATGAGCCCTTATAAAAATCACCTTAATCGGTGTCACTATAACCGGTGTTTTATAATTGAGAATTAGCATTCTCTGTGTTTTTTCCCATCCTGGGTTTCCACGTAATTTTTGGTGTTCATTGTGCATGGTGTTGTTTGGTGCTTGCATGTTCATGTCTATTTTAATTAATATATGAACGGTTTATGATTGCTCCAGATTAAGTAAAGAAAGAAAAGTGTTTTGGGACAACTGATTCACCCCCATCTCAGTTATCCAGACTGTTCAACAACTCCAATTCATAATCAATTGGAATAAATTTTTTGTTCAATTTTGACACCATTCTGTCCCATCTAGAAATTTTATCTTTCCCTTTTCTTCCTATTTCTAACTGTACCTCTTTCCACCATATACTAGCATGAACTTTCAATTTTGTCTTTGCAAACCTCACTTTGTGAGGATCTTCAATCTCCTCAAACTCAAAAAATTCCTCCATGTCATTGATCCAATTGATCAATTCTTCAGGATTCAAACTTCCACTGAAAATTGAAACCTCCATTTTATATCTCTTCCCAATGCTTGAGATCACTTGCAAAAATATTCTTTATCCAAGATCCATTGGATCCTTCTCTTCCTCTTCCATTTCCTTTTTCATTTCATCTTCACTGTCATCTCTTTCTCGATGCACATCTCTTCTTCGAACCTCTTGCTAAAAGGTTTCTAATTAACTTCTAAGGGCTCTAATTTCATCTCTAGGTCGATCTCTTCCTCCACCACCTCTGCCTCTACCTCTGCCATGCTAGGAAAGTCTTGGAGGCATCTTGAACTCAACCCACACTCATAGGTCCAACTGCAACTGCCTCACATTCGACGCTTTGTTACAAAATCATGAACTATTGCTTTGATACCACTTGATGAGGGCCACACCATCTAAAACCCACATAAATCACCACAATAGATACCAACAGAGAATGCAAGGTAGAAAAATAACTCACATTCAATTATTTTCCAGAAAATGAAATTACAAATTGAAAATTTACATACTACAGCCTCATGGGCTTGATTCATTACACCAAAATCAACTCTAAAAACAAAATGTATTATTCAAAGCCACAATTTTCACTATTGGAGAAACCTTCTACAACCCACACTTAACCCTTTTATTTTACCCAATAACTGCCTTAGAATGTTCTAGAAAGTTCAACTTTCCCTTTTGTTTTGGCTCCAAAAGTCCTACCATTTGATTTTTGGCCTAGGAAGAATTTTTTAATAAAATTCACTTTGTAGAGGGGAAATTTTGTGGGGTGATAACCTTTGATCTAGGTGTCCAATTGGATATTATAACATATTGTTGAAAATATCTCAAAGATCAAAGAGATCTACAATGCTAAACCCACCAGAGGTCGGTTCATCAAATTTTCGAGTTGTTTTGGGGCCTCTAAGGTTTTCATATCTAAATTTAAAGTTGCCTTGGAGAAATTTCCTAAGATAGAAACTTTAATATCTCCCAAACCATGTAGGGTATTGAGACAATTCTTTCATGATCTGAAATGTTTTTTAGTTTTGCTCCTTGGGGTAAATTGTCATGTCCATACGAGCTCATTTAGGCTTACTAAAAATAGTAAGTGACCTTTTTTGCCTTTTCTGACTCTTGATTGTCTTACACCCCTTAAGTGTCATCATGGAACTCAAAACAACTAAAGAAATTAATTAAAATCATTTTTTTGTGGTGATGCAAGATTTCCCTACACTTTTGGATGCTCCTGCATCATGTAACTACCCTGGTAAGCATGCATTGAAACCGTGGAATTGTGGACAAGTTAAACTGCACTTTCCTTAATTCTTCAAAGATATTTCATCATATGGAATGCAATGATTATATCCACAAAATATATTTATTGATAAGGCCTCAAAAATTTCAAGCAAATGTAATTGACAAGGGGAAAGATAAATCCATAACCTTTTCTAGCATCCTCCCTCCTTGTGCTAAAATGGGAGCTTTAGAATAGGGTATGGATATCTATCAAAGAATAATGGAAGGGGGATTTTTTAAAATATTATAGCTAGAAGGGGGTTTACACTTTTTGGCCAAACTTGACATTGAACTGATATTTTTTAACTAAATCTTCACTTTTGGGCACCTATAGTTGCTAAACCATGAGAAATTTGAAGATGATGAAAACTAGTGATTTGAGACACTTTGTCTATAGATTCTAATTTTTTTTTTTTAATAATTTTGGAATCAAATTGCATTTATTTTTCCATCTTCAAAAACTAGTTTTTAATAGTAAACACCATTTTCAAAGAGTGATGTTCACCATAAACAACATAATTTTTTTTCTATCAAGGATAAAATTCTATTTTTTTTGAATTCAAAATACCATGTTATATTCTAAATTTCAATTAATAAATATGATATAAATTTTTTGGATAGATAATATAAAGTAAATATATGAGTTCTTCATATAGCAATAGTAAAAATCTTGTCAAACATACTTTTGAGTTTTGGATAGGTGAGTAATGCAAAGAGTTCCTTGTCTATATAATGATGATTGTTGTTCGAATTTTGGACAAGTGAGTTGTGCAAAGAGTGTCTTGTTTTTATAATGATGATAGGTTTTCAAATTCTAGATAGATGATTAATGCAAAGAGTGCCTTATCCATATAATGATTATAGTTATTTAATTTTGAGTAGATGAGTAATGCGGCGACTGCCTTCTCTATATAATGATGATATTTATAAGGTTTTGGATAGATGATTAACACAAAGAGTACCTTTTCTATTTAATGATTATAGCTGGTTCATGGTAACGATAAAGAGGGAGAAAGAGAGAAATATATCATACAATATGTCAAACTCATCTTATGTAGCTTTCAAATTCCTAAGAGGAGCATTTTTTGACTTAGGAAATACAATGATAGCATTTATGCATTAATATTTCCATCCCACCAAGTTGTCATAGGGCTTCATTTCCCTTGATATCCCATCAACCAATTTTTCCATGGAAATCCCATTAAAACTATTTGGGTATTTTTCTTGATTCTCGTTTATACATAAACATTTATCATCTTATTTCCTTTTTTTGTGGGTTGCTTCATCATTTTGCACATGTGATTTTGAGTTAAGAGTTACTCCATCCTTAACTATAAAGTTAGAAAACTACTAGGAGAAACAAAGAATAAAAAAGAGAAGCATGTTTCTCTATAACAGTAGCCACCACATTGTCTGTAGAGATACTACTAGTTGTAACTACCCTAGTAAGCATGTATGGAAAATGTGGAATTATAAAAAGTTAAATGAATATTGTTTTTAATGCTTCAAAGATATGTCATCATATGGAATGCGATGATTGCATGTATGCACAAAATGGATTCATTGATAAGACCTCAAAAAAATCCAAGAAAATGTAATTGATATGTGTAAAGCCAAATTACACAATATTTGCTAGCATCCACCCTCCTTGTGCTAAAATGGGAGCTTTGGAATAGGGTATGGACATCCGCTAAATCATAATGGAAGGGTCTTTATCAAATATTATAGCTAGAAATGTCCTAGTAGACACGTATACACAATTTGGAAGCATAGATAAGGTATGTGAAATGTTTGATAAAATGCCTCAAAGAAATGTGCTCTTATATAGAATGTCATGATTTTTTGATACACACAAAATAGATCATTTGAAAAGGATTTAGAAAATTTCAAGTAAAGGAAATTTGTTCATCTTAAGCCAAATTCCACATGTTTCTAGCATCCTCACTCTCGCTATGCCTAAATAAGATATTTAGAATACAATACAAATACCCATCAAGGTATAAATGAGGAAAAATATTTGTCAAATATTATAGTCACAAATACACTAATAGATATGTGTGTAGCTTCCTTGGTATACATGTATATAAAACATGGAAGCATAGACAAGGCATGTGAACCATGTAAAGAATGTAACAAAGAGACATGTCCTCATGGATTGCAATGATTATAGGTTGTGTAAAAAATAGATTTTTTGAAAAGAATTTATAAAATTTCAATCAATTGTAATTAGTAGGTGTGAAGCCAAATTACACAACCCTTGCTAGCATCCTCCCTAGCCATTCCAAAATGGGGCTTTAAAAAAGTTAACTCACACAAATAGATTGAAAGTGTTGTCATAATCAAGATATTTTCTTGTAGACAATTTTTATTTTGAATATCTAAAAATAATAGACAATAAATAATAATGTTATTATATTACGAGGAAATTAAAACTATCTTGTTGAAATACCACATGCAATAGGTAGCTAGGAAAAATGATTAGTGTCAAGATAAAAGTCACAAGAGAAAAAAATGCTTATTATCCAAGGATAATCTAGATTTTTACATCTATTAAATTTGAGGCATCAATTTGGTCCCAACAATAATGATATGTTGTGGAAAAACATGTTGAAAAGGGATAGTCCAACATACATTAAATTTATCTTGTTTTCTCTTGGTGGAGATGAGGAAGACCTTGCAACAATATTCTTGTACACTCTCCAAGGAACTATATTTGTATAATATACCCACTATAAATATACACAAGTGAAATGATATATTGCTAAAAGTTTAGTGGTTAGTAGGAATAGAAATCTTGTGTCATATTTTTCCAATTGCAAATTTGTCAAGATATTTTGTAATACCCCTTCGTTATGTCCTTTTGATTGAACAGTGTTTTGCTCTTCTATTGTACTTTATGTTACTACCTTGACTTTGGCACTTGACTTCTATTTGATCGCTATCTATAAAGTGACGTTAATGTTATATTTTGATCTGATGGTATTTTAATATGATATTATCTCATGTCATGTTTTGGATTAACATAATTGGATATTCGAATTAATGATGTTTATGCTTTAGATTATATTAGTATGTTAGATTTGTTAGTTAGTTACACTGTATTGGTGAAGGGGATGACATCGCATCACTTGCTTGTGAGTGCCCTGCGATTCTGAGATTTCCTCTTCATGATTTTATTTTATGTTGTTTATATTATATGTTGTTTACTTTATTTTTAGGTTGACAGGTACAAGACATCAACTCCACCTAGTTTCATAGGTTGGAGCGTGTTCAATGCCCAACGATATTCGATTGGGAGATAGTAGCTAGGTATTCTGTGCCAAGTCGTCACCCTAGTCTTAGTCTGTTGTCTGGTGTTAGTCGAGTTATGTTGCTTTTATGATTGATCATCTTGCCTTGATTTTATTTAATTGCAAGTTAAAAAGGGTAATTAAATGGCTTAATGTATTTAAGTTGTGGATTAATTTGATCTGGGATTATGTTGGAATGTAATTTATTTTATTATTAATTTAATTTAATCAATAAATAATTTAATCATTGATTAAATCTATTTATTAAGTAATTAAATTTATGAAGTTGAATTAAGTTAATTTATTTATGCTGAAGTTATTGTTATATTTGTTGAAATTGAAATTAAAAGAAAATGTATAAAAGTCAATTTAGAAAATTTGAATTCAAAAATTGAAAACAATGAGATATTTTCTATTTTCTATTTTCTAAAATTGATGAGGGTGGTTGTAGGATTTTTAGGGTTTTTTTTCCTTGAAATTGATGAGGGTCGGAGCCTAGGAAGATCCGCAGTGGGTAACTCATGACGAACTGTGTGATGACACTCTGTCTAGGACAACAGTTGGTACTTTTTTTTTTATGGGTATGGTTTCCGTAACATACTTGATGTGACCATAGTTGGTATTTGATTATTATGTGCATGGTTCCCTTAACATACTTGACTTGCTTTATATCTGGAAGCAATGTAACCATGTTGATTTGCACTTGTGATACAATTGTGTTGTACGTGTGTTGTACTTGAGTGGTATATGTGATTGGTTGTTTCAGTTTGGATCAATTTTGTGTTAGCCTGTGTCTAGAGGTAAATGGTCTTGGCTAGGATTCCATGTTACTATCTCCTAGCACGGGGGGTGGGCCTTTGGGTTCCACTTAGTTGGGTGGCGTGCACCTAAATCCATTGGGTTCTTTCTTCATTTTCATGTGGACGAGACTTCTAATTGAAGAGCTCGTTGGTTTCAATTTCAGTTCTTTCTTTATTGCATTTCAGTTGATCTTGTATTATTTTACCCCTCAGTTCTTATTGAGGTGGAAGTTGTATTTATAAACTTATTTATTGGACTTGCCTCATTCGGGGAATGAGTGTTGTAACCTTATTGTTTAATGAACGGATTATTGAAATGGAAAGTTATATTTATGCTTGTTGTAAATTATCTTATTGGAATGTATGTGTTTAAATTATTATGTAAATGAATGGCATGGTTCAAGTTAATTTTTTATGTTGAGGTTCTATATAACCTCTGTCTTGTAACCCTAGAGGTTGTTGGCTTTAGTTAGTGAACTTGATTATTCATTGTACTTAAACAAAAAAATTTTATCTTGTTTAAGTAGTTTTTTGCAACTTCCTGTAGGGTTGTGTGGCAGGGCGTTACACATGGTATCAGAGCCTAGGTTTAAACACTGGGTGCTCTAGGATTATGATGGAGCCATTAGCTTTTAGTTGTGTAGGCTTTTAAGTTGTGTGCCTTGCCTAATACCTTAATGTGTCTGTGCAGGATTATGCCTCCTAGATGCGAAAGACGTAGAGGGCATGGATGTGTCCATATAGGTGGTCGTGGTGAGAGTCAACATGACTCTCCTCCTCATGTATCAGTTGTTCCAGATCAGGAAGAACCTCAGGAATCTCAAAATGCACTTGGGATCAGAGATTGTCAGTGGGATCCAGTAGGGATTGAGGCTATACCTAGAGTGCTTGAGGAGACTTTCGCACTCCTTGGTCCGAGGCAGGTAGAGATTCAAGTTAATCCAATTGTGAGGGAAGTTTCTCCCCAGTCTGAGTCACACATGAAGGACCTACTAAGGGCACATCCTCCATTACATGATGGATCAGGTACTGGTTTAGAGGTCGAGACTTGGCTTATAGACCTAGATAGGTGTTTTTCCACGCATCCATATGGTAGTAAAACTAGAGCTCATTATGCCATCATGCAGTTGAGAGGGTTCACATCCACATGATGGAGACTAGAGGAGAAAAAGCTCCATATTGACATCCACTCAACATCTTGGGAGATCTTCCTAGAGAGATTCAGGGCTTGATTCTTATCTGAGCATTGGCATCAGCGTCGAGGCGATGAGCTCCATGCCTTGCGTCAGATGACATTATCTGTTGAGCAATATGAGCGACGCTTTTATGAGCTCAAACAATATGCAAGGATTGGTGATGATGAGAGCATGTTAGTGCACCATTTTGTCAGGGGCTTAAATGCTCATCTCAACGGTGGTGTGAGGGTTTTCGAACCCAAGACCATGGATATGGAAGTAGAGAAAGCACGCCTTATTGAGGAGAATCTGAGTATGACACTTGGAGGTCACATAGAAGTGTCGGTTGGTGGGAGTTCAACATCAAGATCTAGTGCTCGAGGAGGACAACCTCAAGGAGGTGCACCTTCTCGATCTCAGTAGGGACCATCGTAGAGCGGTCAACAACAAGAGAGTGTGCTTGGGAAGCGTAAGGACTCTCAACTATGTCAGGATGATGGTTGTTCTTCACCTAGGAGGAACAGGAACTAGTGGCGCAATAATTACAATCGGTAGGAGCAGCCAGCTCAGAGTTCACAGTCTATGACTGGTTGGGGTAGTATGTAGCAGTCTACTACACTTGTAGGAGATAGAGGGTTTGGTCATAACATGGGGTGTTACTCTTGTGGTTAACAGGGCCACCTTGCTAGGAACTGTCCACAACGAAATACTTCTAGTTTTGTTCAGGACCCAACAGTTTCAGAGTTGACAGTAGGGGATGCTAGTAGATCTCATCGAGCTTACGCTACGGTTGATGACCGTCAGCCTCAGTATCAGGGAGCTGTTGTTGAGACTTTTGGGGTTGGTCGTCCAGTGTAGGATGCTCAGCCTCAGGGGTCGAGGTTTTGATTTGTATGTAGTTTGTATGAGGGAGTTATATCCCTACTGGTTTGCAAGCTTCTAGGAGTAAGCCTAACCCTAGGAGGGAGGTTGTAATACCCCTCCGTATTGTCCTTTTGATTGAACAGTGCTCTGCTCTTCTGTTGTACTTTCTATTAGTACCTTGACTTTGGTACTCGGCTTCTATTTGATTGATATCTATAAAGCGACGTTAATGTTATCTTTTGATGTGATGGTATTTTAATATGATGTTATCTTATGTCATGTTTTGGATTAACATAAATGGATATTCAAATTAATGATGTTTATGCTTTGTATTATATTAGTATGTTAGATTTGTCAGTTAGTTACACTGTATTGGTGAAGGGGACGATATCTCATCACTTGCTTGCGAGTGCCCTACGATTTTGAGATTTCCTCTTCACAATGTGTATTTTATGCTGTTTATATTATATGTTGTTGTTTACTTGATTTTCAGGTTGACAGGTACATGACATCGACTCCACCTAGTTTCACAGGTTGGAGCGTGTTCAATGCCCAATGATATTCGATTAGGAGATAGTAGCTAGGTTTTATGTGCCAAGTCGTCACCCTAGTCTTAGTGTATCGTCTGGTCTTAGTCGAGTTATGTTGCTTTTATGATTGATCATCTTGCCTTGATTTTATTTAATTGCAAGTTAAAAAGGGTAATTAAATGGCTTAATGTATTTAAGTTGTGGATTAATTTGATCTAGGATTATGTTGGAATGTAATTTATTTTATTATTAATTTAATTTAATTAATAAATAATTTAATCGTTGATTAAATCTATTTATTAAGTAATTAAATTTATGACGTTGAATTAAGTTAATTTATTTATGTTGAAGTTATTGTTATATTTGTTGAAATTGAAAATAAAAGAAAATGTATAAAAGTCAATTTAGAAAATTTGAATTCAAAAATTGAAAAAAATTAGATATTTTCTATTTTCTGTTTTCTGAAATTGATGAGGGTGGTTGTAGGATTTTTGGGGTTTTTTTCCCTTATGATTGAATTTTTGTTCCCAAGTTTCATGTTCTTGAGTTTTGGAAAAAAAAGAAGAAAGAGAAGGAAGAAATTGTTCAATTTTGTGGGTTTTTGGAAAAAGCTAAAAGAATCCGTGGAATTGAAAAGGGAAACAAGGGCACCATTAGGATCTTCTATCATCTTAAAAAAAATCAGGTCCATTCAATTAGAGTTTCATTTTGAAAAGTTATATGGTTTCAATAAGCTGTTGGAAATCATTTAAATCTTGTTTGTGGATTGCAAAGGAAAAACCCATGTTGAATATGAAATTTATTTAAAAAAACCCTGTTTTGAAATGAATATCTCCAAAGAAATTGAAATATGCCCAGTTATAGAATTTATTTGCCCAATTAAATCTCTGATTCGAATATTTTTGCAAAAAGAAAACATTATATTGTATGTAAATATGAGTATATATGCACATATATATATATATATTGTGAAATACATATATATATATGCAAACATATATACATACTGGGAAAAATATTATTTTGGGGGAAACTAGATTTAAAAATCCACAGTCAAAAATACGGATTCGCATTTTTGTTTTGGGTTATTTTATAAAAAATTAAAATAAAATTTGTGACAGGTTTTGGGGGGGGTTCGTTGGAGGCTCACCCCACTGCGCCCCCATGGGAGCTGTGTGGGGGAGTCGCGCCCAACGCGCCTCTCCCCATGCCGACCACACCAAGCACAGGGCTTGGCTATGTGAAAACACAAACACGCCCCATGTAAATGGGGTCGGTTGTGTCTTCACACAGCCACCCTCCCTTTCGTTCGACGCGCAATTCGAGAAACCCGCACCCTAATCCCCTCGCCTCGGTTTGACTTTCAAAAAAAAAAATGAAAAAAAATAAAAAATCATTATAATATTTAATATTATTTATATATAATATTTAAATATTAATATATATATATAAATCATTAATATATATATTTAATATTTAATATTATATGTATATAATATTATAATATTAATTTATATATATAATATATAAATAATATACATATATGTATATATATAATATGAGATTATATATTATATGTATATATGTATGTATGTTATGTTGTATATATAGAGTTGTGAATATAATTTTAATATATATATATATATATATATATATTAAATGGATGAGTAAAATAATAGCATAATTTGAATGTAATTGGGAAAAATTTAATGTATTATGCTATAGTTAAATTAATGGATTTATTCATAGAAAAATATATATATTAATAGAACAACATATTTGATTTTAAAGAATATGTTTAATAGATGAGTTAATTGTTTTAACATGAGTTATGTTGAGAAGGAGAACTCAATTATTTATTTGTAACGATATGTTCTGAATGATAGAAGTAAATGCTTATTTTATTATTTAAAGGGAATTAGGGAATTAAATGTTTGGGTTAAATTTCATCTTTTGTCTTAGCTAGACTTTGTTAAAATAAGTTTTATTGAGGCATTATAATACTGAAGTTGATTATGGGAAATGGATTTAATGTATCCAAATTAGTTTATTTCCTCACTATTGCTTATGTGACTATTTCCTTGGTGTTCATGTTTTGGGAAATGGGTTAAATGTCTTCAATCTGTAAGTCTTCGAGAGGACCCTATAAATTTGGGGTTGTCGTTTTGTGATGTCGACCGTTGGTTAACTCTCATGGGTAGTGCATGAATTTATGTCATTGTTATTACCCGGTTTCTACAAACGTGGATGTTTTGTGCCTCCTTGGATTAGGAGTGGAGTATGTGAGTTGTGCCTCTTTGTAAGGAGAGACTTTTTCATCTTGTTACCTCTAGTGTTTGGAGAAGGTTTGAACTTATGTCGCCTCCTGAGAAAGGAGTGGTCATGTTATCTTGTTTGTTGCACCTTGTTCCCCTTGGTGATCGGATGGTGTGTGTTGTCAAGTAGAAGAGTGGCTTCCGTTTGGGGCCAGAGCCCGGAAGAGGTAAGATTGGGTAACCTTCAGAAGTAGTTAATCAAGTGATAATTAAATCAATGTACTTAGAGGCTAGGTGGTACTTCACACTAATCAAGATAATTTCTAGCCTCACTCATATTCGCAAGTGCTTGCTTAGACTTGGGGTGAGTGGGAAGGCTTGTAATGGCAAGGTTATCTATTTGGTCTTTATGATAGGTATTTGATCCCGCATTAGTAAGTATGACGGCTAAGGATTGGTAGAGGCCACCAAGATAACCCATTATGGGGGTCGGAGCCTAGGAAGATCCGCAGTGGGTAACTCATGATGAATTGTGTGATAACACTCTATCTAGGACAACAGTTGGTACTTGTTTTTTATGGGTATGGTTTCCGTAACATACCTGATGTGACCATAGTTGGTATTTGATTATTATGTGCATGGTTCTCTTAACATACTTGACCTACTTTATATCTAGAAGCAATGTAACCATGTTGAGTTGTACTTGTTATACACTTGTGTTGTACTTGAGTGGTATATGTGATTGGTTGTTTCAGTTTGGATCAATTTTGTGTTAGCATGTGTCTAGAGGTAAATGGTCTTGGCTAGGATTCCATGTTACTATCTCCTAGCACGAGGGGTGGGCCTTTGGGTTCCACTTGGTTGGGTGACATGCACCTAAATCCGTTGGGTTCTTTCTTCATGTTCGCGTGGACGAGACTTCTAGTTGAAGAGCTCGTTGGTTTCAATTTTAGTTCTTGCTTTATTGAATTTCAGTTGATCTTGTATTATTTTACCCCTTAGTTGTTATCGAAGTGGAAGTTGTATTTATAAAATTATTTATTAGACTTGCCTCATTCAAGGAATGAGTGTTGTAACCTTACTGTTTAATGAATGGATTATTGAAATGGAAAGTTAGCTTTATGCTTGTTGTAAATTATCTCATTGGAATGTATTTGTTTAAATTATTATGTAAATGAATGGCATGGTTTAAGTTCATGTTTTTTGTTGAGGTTCTATATAACCTCTATCTCGTAACCCTAGAGGTTGTGTGCTTTAGTTAGTGAACTTGCTTATTCATTGTACTTAAAAAAAAAAATTAGCCTATTTAAGTAGTTGTTTGCAACTTCCTCTAGGGTTGCGTGGCGGGGCGTTACATATTTCCTTAAAATTATCTTTTATGGTGACTTTAGATATTTTTTATTTATACATATAAAATTGATTATTTGATTACTTTATTTGTCTTAAAATGATATATAAGTACACATATAATCTAATGATAATGTTTATTGAATATAGGGTTTTCCTATGTATCTAAAGACTTCCAACCTGGTTTCATCTCTTTTGAGAAAGTGCTTGAAAAAAATGTTCAAGTTAAAGGAATTGGAACCACCAAATGTTTTAATTAATCACTTGCACAATTTATACACACAACCTATATTTAATTAAATATTTGGCTTCCACAAAATATCTTAGATTATGTGCTTCTTAGAGTTTTTCAAACTCAATTTCTAGTCTTACTTAACAATATTTTAAGATTAATGGTTAGAAATTAGAGTGCATGTGATATGAGCTTTCAATTCAACTATTAATTGACAAAATAGGTATATATATTTATATTCCTATTAAAGGATGTATTTCACATGCATTATTTATTGACAAAGATAATGAGATAAGTTTATTTTTAATGTAGATATATGAATGCACATACAATATTTTTATAGTTTATAATTATTTATTTTCATCATCCATGTTATTTAAATTGTGATTTATTTATCATTATATATACAATTATGTCAACTTGTTATTTACCATTAAACACTATGTATTATTTTTTATCCATGGTCGAATGTCTGGTGTTATATATTTAGTAGCTATTAAAATATTGGCTATTTGTTATGTTGTCGAATTGTAGGGTAATTTTGAAGACTTGCTCTACTTTCATTTTTTTTTATTTTAGAAAAATATTGGAAACCAAACCTTTAACTGATATTTATAAAATTTTATTCATAAAAGGTTTCAATTTACACAATAATTCATTTGAATAATTAGAATAGTTTGTTTTGATATAGATGTTTACTTTCAAAAGAATAAGAATTTTCTTCCAAAGATTAGTTTCAGTTGTAGTTTAAAATTTCTTTTCATTGGAGTTGGTTAGTTGATTGAATGTGTGCAAGTTTTATTTTCAAGAACTAGGAAAAGATCCTAAATAAGATTCTGAATTATCTTGATTGCATATAGCCTTGACATCACCCTAGTTTGACATAAAATTCAATGATGTATTATCAAACTTATATAGTGAATGAGATTCCTATAGCATAATATTCCTATATTTTTCACCCATTTTGGGTTTTCTCTAAAAACAAATGGTGTCCTTGTGTTCTATCTTACTTATTTATACTTTATTTTTCAAGTTTCTTCTATATTTGAGTTGATGAACATATTAGGACCATATTTTTCATTTATGAATAAGTTATATATTAGCTAATGAAGGTTGCAATAATGAGTTAACTCTCAAAACACATTTTTTTATGAATACTTAAGGCATAACAACAATTTTTTTATGGATCAAAATTAGTAATAGACATATTTTGTGTGAATTTTGATTGAAGGAATTATCAATCAATTGACATTTTTGATTCATCAAGTTAATATGTAAAAAATAATATAAATGATAATATGCATTTTTAAATAGTAAATTTAAAGCCTTTGAACTATATTGTGATGTCACCTATTCAAGTTATTATTATATTGATATTTTTGTTATAATTTATAAATTAAGAAAAAATAATGCATAGTAGAATAAGATACATATCCCATGTAATAATGTTTTAACTTTGAAATATTATTTGCAAATTTTTTGCATAAGATCTAATTATAAACATTTAATAGATAATATATTAACTATACAAACAACACAACATAACAAAACATTGTGTATTTTTATCTTTTATTGGTTTGATTCAACCTAAAATAGATGAAAGCTTGATTTCTAAATTTTGAAGTGATCACTAAATTATGTGTATTTAAGTATTTTGATATAGGAGAATAATATAAAACCCTTTTTAAAATCATGAATAATCATAATAATATTTTCATTTCATGCACACCTTCATTTCCCATCAATTATAACCAATCTGAGAGATTCTAAATGGACCATCTTGCTTAAAATTGTGTCTTTGATTGTTGTAGTAATTCCCCTTTTCATATTTTCATCAGATACATAAGTTGAAAAACTAAAAATCGGCTAATTTTTGAGTTTTTTAGGATTTTAGAGTTTCAAGGTTGTTGATGATTGCATACCTTCTATGCTACTCCTGACTCCCTGTTCTAATCCTTCCAAAAATTAGCTAAGTATTATTTTTTACCTTGTTAGAGTTTTGTGGGTATCCATCCTTGCATGCCCTTCTTATCGATCATGAAACCCCACTTAGAAACCTTGTGAAAGTGGATAAGTTTCAATATTAATAGCCTTCTAGACTATCGGGGTTTCCCTTACATCTATACCTCCTTTAAGCATCCCCGATCCTTGAAGTCTAAAGGCTATTTTTTCCTAAATGTTGTTTTGTTGAAATTTCAGAGTTTCACATCCTTGATACCCTTCATTAGGAATTATCAAGCCACAGAGCTCAAAATTCTTCTAAAATCCTAAGTCCTTTGTGTTTATTGAACTATCAAATTTCTTCATCCCTTCATCCCCATTAGATTTGTCATCTTAGTCATGATTTCCATAAATTTTGATTCCTCAACATTTCCTTTAGTCTACTCCAAAATTCATTTGCCTTTTGAACTTTCTTAGTTTTCCATCCATTCATCCCTTCCTTTCCAATCATGAAACCCCAAATTTTCACCTTTCCTCTATTGATTATAATACTTTCAAATTTATAGAGTATACCTTTCTCCGCATCCCATGGTAGGTTGTTCATCAAAGGCTTGATAGCCTAATAGTTTGAAAAAGTGTGAGTGTTGAACGTTTATCTTGGGACATCAAAGGTTTTAATACCATGTAAAATAGATATAAGAGTAGCATCTTGCAATAATAATACTAGGACTCACATCCTATTCTAGGGTAAATATAAAAAGGGTTTGAGAATAAAATGTAGTGTTGCTAAGTGCATTAAATCACCCAGCTACTTGAATCCATTTACCTACCAATATGCCCCTCCTTTTATGAGTAGAATTAATGGCAAATAAAACACCTACAAATGAGAGATGGACTCCAATACTCCACCAATATAACAAGGAAATGATCAAATTATGTTTAAAGCACCAAAATAATTTTAAAAAAATGTCAAGGCATAATCATTTTTTGCAACTGTAGAAGATCATTTATTTTTAGGGCCCTTATTAAATCTTGCACATTTCCTTTTTTGGGGCAACCTCTAAAATGATATGTAAATTTATTTTAATTTTATCGGATGGATTTCTCATATTTTCTGAAAGATACAAACATAAAAAAATTCTCCATAGTATTTTTCTTATTCTCAAACATCTAAATTGTATAATGTGCATGACTTGGAATCAATAAAGACTAGAATTTTTCCTCCTCTTGCAACTAGTATACTATGTATTCTTTAATTTTGAGTTGCATATTTTAGGTATGGTCTTGTGTAGTCTATTTAAGATTAATTATATACAATTCACCTCTCTTGTAGCTATATTCTTGGTATATTTTACCTCTTAACAATATTCGGTAAGAGCTATGCAATCCTTTATTAGTATTGAATGATTTTATTGTGTTGTTAGTACGAGGAGAAAACTCAACTAAACCTTAGTGCATCACCACCTTTTCTCTTTTTTAACCCTTATTCCCCTTTTCCCTTTTGAATTGCTAGGTTGGGGTCAGTATCAATGTATTTTCTAGTCACAACTTAGATAAAATTCATAATTAAATTTACTTACTAAAACAAAATAAAATTATAAAATAGAATTTAATCATTCCAAGGCTTTGAATGTCAAGTCTTGAATAACAAGGTAACTCAATATCTAATTATGAATATTGTTTAGAAAGGGGCTTATGTGTTAGGAGACTACAAAATAGGGTTAAAATTATAAAATAACAAATTGAATCACATATTCTACCCTATATAAGTGCTATGTGATATGCAATTTGATTAAATTTGTACATTTTGGAACACTTTATATCATCTAATTTATAATATTTTGATGCTTTGTATCTTTACATTTTTATTTTATGGAGTTAAAATAAAAAGAAAGGGTGATAAAGACAAAGGTTAGAAATTCTAAATTATTTTTAAAAAAAATTAATAGTAAGTTAGCAACAAGATGTCAATTTACTAGATCTTGTGTTTCACCCTTACATTATCACAATTACATACATGCAATGCAAGTTCCAATAGAAGTTTTAGATCTTAAAAAATAATTATATAAAATATCTTGAGATTTTCATAACTTCATGACATCTTTCATGACTAGAAAATAAGTTTATTCACCTTAAAGTTTTAAAGTTTTGATAACTTGAATAGACCTTTGTACATGTTAATTCCTAGTTCTTACAGGAAAAAACTTATTAATGGGAAGAAAACCATAAAGTGAATTTAGTAACGACAATTATTTAGTGCAAATCTCTCAAATATAATTTTTTTTTCTCTTTCTTCAAGATGATCAATCACATGGCCTTTTATAGACACAAGAACTCAAAAATCAGTTACAAATTAATGGCCCAAAAATAATTCTTAATTAATGACTCAAATTTAAAAATCAAGTAGCATATTCTACTTTTAAATATCATATTTAGTTTACCTAAAAAAGAAAGAAATTAATTTCATCAAATATTATAGTCTTAACTAAATAAATATAGAGCGTAAAAATACAAATTTTAGCTTCAAATTTAGATTTTACAAAAGTTATAATATTACCTTTAATTAAACAATGATTATTCATGTTTTAAATATTCACTTAAATTTTAAATAATAAAAAGTCCAATTAGGGTTTGAATTCTCACAAAAATGGTACACTTGAAAATCGATTAACATTCTCGACATCAAATCACACTAATTATTCTTCCAATGACTAATTAAATTATTTAATTATTCTAATATTATTTTCTATAGTTAAATAATTTTTAAATAATTTAATTATTATCAAATTCCCCTTCCACTATTAATTAAATAATTAAATAATTTAATTAATATCATATATTCATCTATAATAATTAAATAATTAATGTTATTTATTTAATTTACTAATTATTCTTCTATTTCCAAGTTTAATTAAATAATTCATAATATTTAATTAATTACCTATTTCTCATCTCCAAAATTAATAATAAACTCCCACTTCCTAAATTAAATAATTGCTTTAACTATTTAATTGGTTTCTCAAAAATTATCCAAAATAAATAAAATCATTTATTTTATTTATTATATTCACCTTGCACAATTGTCTAGTGTATGCAATGGAGCTATGCTAGAGTTGATTATGTTTTAGTGTATGCAAGGTTTTTATTTCATTTTATTCAATTTGCTACATTTTCTTTATCGATTGTGATCTTTTAATTGTGATTTCCTGATGATTAATGCTTTTATATTTTATTTTCAAAGTTGAATAATTGAAAGGAAGGTCGAGTGCATAAACACTTCCCTAATGCAAATCAATCAGGAGAGGGGCTGCAAAACTTTGTTTCAAATCCTTTTAACTTTTATAATTTCACTTAAGAATGCACATGCAATTAGTTAATTTCTAAATTTGGAGCAATAAACCACAATACATAGGTTTTTATGTGAGAAAACCATTTCGAGAAAAAAATCCACACAACAAAGTATAGATCAATTATATTACATTAACAAGGCTATTACATACAATATTTAGAGTTTATGCTCTTGCAAGTGTTGATTCAATGTGATACAAGTTCTAGAGTGAATCTGACATCATAATGATGAATAAATTTATAATAGCATCATTAATATATATTCTTCCCATACATGGGCATTGAGAATTTCCATGTGTCAATGTCTCAATCTCTACATGCATACAAACTGAAGCTGACAACATGCATGAGTCCCAAGTGACTTGATTAGAAACTTCTCAAACATACATGTATATGCAAGAACATGCAAGACTTGCAACTCCAAAAATAAAGCAACCTCACATGCTAGGTGTCCCATAGAGAAAATCAAGTGAACTACCAATTTAGAGCTCACCCAAGACTCCTAGTCACTCTGAGTGACAACTTAGTCTCTGTTAAGAAATTTTCCCTTCAAAGCTTCATTCACAAGTCAAACCAATGACACATGGTATCATGACACTCCTCCTTGAGGTTTGTACAATTTATAATTCTCAAATGGGAGCCTAGGTGACAAGTGTCACCTTTCCTTGCTTCCGCCTTTTTGAAGAGATAAACACTCACACAAGTGGACCCTACCAATGTTTTCTTCTAAAATAAATTGCCACTTGTTAAAATGACACACTTTTTAAAGGTTTTAATCTTTACTAATTTGGAAATTGAGTGCCCATGTGACAAGTGTCACAATTTTTCTCTTCACACTTTGCATGTAGGATGCCAACTCTCCCTTAGGTTCCACAAATTGACTTAGCAATTTAGAAATAATTTTTTTTTCATTTAATGAATAAAATCAACAACTTAGAGGTAATTATTAAATAAATAAATCATGGGACTCACTAAGGTTGAGACACCTTAATTCCAACATTCTCCCACTTGTCAAAGACCTTACATGTGTCTTTGTATCACACTGCTCAAGCCATAAGGCCATTAAACTGACACACCAACTAAAATTCTCTATTCTCATTGGATTCGTTAGTGTATCTACAAAATTCACCAAAGTGTCCACCATTTCCAAATTAACCTTTCCATCTTCCACCATATCATGAAAAAAATGAAACTACACATCAATGTGTTTTGTTCTGGCATGGAAAGTAGGATTTTTTGCTAAAAATATAGCACTTTGGCTATCACAACAGATAGTATTCTATCTTGCATCAAAACCAACATCCAAACATAGTCTCTTAATCCAAATGGCTTCTTTTTAGGCATGATTAGCTTCCATTTACTCTACTTTAGTAGTGGACAAAGCAATTATAGCTTGTTGCTTACTCATCCAACTTATACACCATAAAATTTCATGAAAAACATATCCAATAGTGGATCTTTTACTGTCAATGTTACCCACACAATCAAAATCCATATATATACATATGCTCACTAAATTTTGAGGTCCATTAGGATAACCATGAAAATATAGGGCATACTCGTAAGTACCTTGCAAGTACCTGAACACTCTCTTTATTGCATCCTAGTGCACTCGCCCAAGATTAGCCATGAACCGACTAAGAATTTCCATTACTTAGGTAATGTTTGGCCTCATATAGACCATAACATACATCAAGTTTCCAACAACACTCATATAAATAAATCTAGTCATTTCCTCCATCTTGATAGGATGTTTTAGAAAACCCTCCATAGAAAGCTTCATCACTTGTACAATTGGAACAACCATTTATTTGCAAGTAGTCATGTTGAATCTCTCCAACACAAAGTTCAAAAACTTGCTCTGGCTAAGCCAAATATTTTTGTTAGCTCTATCTATTTTGATTTCAGTTCCCAGAATATATCTCACTATACCTAGATCTTTCATCTCAAACTACGTTGACAACTAAGACTTCAAATTTAAAACCATAATTTTGTCATTCCTAATGAATATATTATCCACATATACGACAATAATGAGAATGCAACCATTATCATTTTTGTAATAGACACAATGGTCAGATTTGGATCTCAAAAACCCAAGGAAAACATATAAGTGGTGAACTTCTGGTACCGCATCATAGGAGATTATTTCAAACAATACAAATATTTTCTCAACTTGTACACTAGATTCTCTTTGCCTTTCACAACAAAATTCTCTAGCTATGACATATGAATTTCCTACTCCAAATCACCATGAAGGAAATTTTTCTTCACATCCATTTTCTCAACTTCAAATTCATAAGCTACTACAAGTGATAATAAGAAATGAATGCATTTCAACTTAGCTATAGGAGAGAAAATCTCCCCATAATCTATTCCCTCCACTTGGGAATAACCCTTTTTGACCAACCTTGCCTTATTAAGACTCATTTTCTTCTTGAACACCCATTTTCATCTAACAAGTTTTCATCCATCAAGAAAAGGTATCAAATCCCATGTAGTATTTATTTTCAATGTAACCATCTCCTCATTCATGCCTTCCATCTAGGAATCTACATCATGCATACCCATAGCCTCTCTTATAGTCCTAGGCTCATCAGTGTTAGCAATCAAAGAAAATATGCAACTGGAATCTAACATAGAATACCCAAATATATCTAGTTGTCCTCTTTCTCATGTAGACCTCCTCAAATACTTAGGTTGAGGCTCTTTATCTTTATTAGATCTATCAAAGTTGTTTGAGCTCTCCTCATCATTAGATCCACTAGGAATATGTAGTTCATATCTCTTAGGAGTGGGTGTAATTTGAACCACCTCATTCTTTTTCTCTTCCTTCTCTGGTTGTAGATAAACCATGGAAGGCTTCAACTCATAGAAGATCAAACTTCTACTATAGATCACCTTCTCTACAGTTGGATCCAAAAGATTTTACCCTTTCACATCGATGCCATAGCCGATGAAGATACACTTCACTTCCTTGTTCTCCAACTTAGATATTTTCACATCAAGCACATGAGCATATGCCTCACAACCAAAGACTCTGAGATGTCTCATAGATGCCTTCTTGCCAAACCACACCTTAATGGGCATCTTTCCAACAAGTGCCAAAATATGAGATCTATTGATCGAATAAAATGCAGTGGCTACAACTTCATCCCAAAACTTTTGTTCAAGGCCAACACCGCAACATATGCCTATCCCTCTCCATTAACATTCTATTCATCCTCTTTGTGACTCCATTTCGTTGTGGGGTGTATGGAGTTGTCTTGTGTCCCTTGATACCATGGTCCTTATAGAACCTGAAATGTGGGGAAAGAGGTTCCTTAATGAATAAGGGGTATTTTCTCTATTTATCCCTCTCCCAAAGTAATTTCGGTAGGAAAGATATCATAAGGAAGGAGTAAAGATTTACTTTCAACCTCAAAGGCGAGTCAATTATACATGGATCTCAATGCTTAAGACAAAAAGACATTTCTAGAACTAATTTGAAATTATATGTAATGCTTAAACTACATGAGCTATAAGACCTAGAACATGAAATACAAATTTTTGAAAGTATATAAACATAAACCACAATTTATAGGAAGATCTAAGAAGGATAAGGACACATGTACCAATCATCAAAATTTTATTTTGAGCTTTGTTGAAGGACATGTTTTCCCTAGGGTGAATGGGTCTTGGTTAGGACTTCTAAAAATTCTTTTCGCAGTCCTTTGAGGTAGGATATTAGCTTTTTTTTGCACAGGTTCTGCTATCAAAAAGTCAAAAATAAATTTTGAATCTAATTTTTTCGTAACTTGACAACAATGATGAAAAATTATACAATAATTCAAAATGGCTCTTCAATATCTTCAATCCTTCTTCAAATTTTAATCTATGCATAGAAAGAGGGAAAAATTGTTTTATTTGAATGGGGTTTGCCTTAGTCAAACCCCATGTTTGGTAATTAAACCTTGCTATAAATATAATGACAATGGAGAAGGAAATGATGAATGAACACTTGCTTGATACAACTCACCAAACCTTCAATGGCTTCACTTAGAGGACTAAAGACAATTACATCACTCCAAGGAACTTGATCTTGCTTTTCTTTATGAATCTAGAAACTTGAAAATGCTTGGATGCTTTAGGATCAACAATGCATATTAGCATTCACAAGATGACATGAATACACATAAGCTTTAACATGATGATAGGATCTTGATTGCTGCAAAAAATGACTAATAAATTTTCTCTTGAATGATCTTGACAATAATATTTGCTCAATAGGATCTCTTGATTATACAACTTAGAATGTCTTAGATTTGAATTGATAAAAATATTATGTATTTATAGGTGTTTATCTAATTTCTTGAGATTTAGATTCCAAAAGTTGACAAATGCATATTGAATTTGAATCATTAAATACTACCATAAACATATTTAAAAATGGGTCCTAGGACTTGAAGGGATCCCATTCACCCTTGGGTGAATGGGTCCTAGCCTATAAGTCTAGGACACTCATTCTCCAATGTGATTAAAATATTAATTTCATTAATTAAATGTTGCTTTCCCTTTTAGAAAATAGGAATAATAAGGCTTTTGAATGCATAATTTGGCAGATTAGAAACTTAATTAGGTCCAATAAATTAAAGGACCCAAACAAAGTGTGAAATTATAAAGGGTATACAATTTCCTATACTACATTTAGCCTTCACTTTAGCGAGAGTATGAACTTACACTCTGACACACTAAAGTAGACAAATATGCATCAAGAGAGGTCCAAGTGTACAAATGTTAGAAAGATAGGATGAAAAAGATCAAGGAGGTTGATCAAGCCCCTAGAATTAAAGATCCCATGAGAAACCAACATAAGGACAAAGGGACAGACAAGATGTGTAAGATACATGTAACAAGACAAGATACAAAAGTATACGATGTTAAATATAATGTGAAAGGGATTGAATAGAAATTTGTGTTATGCCACATCCATCAAATACACTCACAAGGATGTAAAATCACTTATGAGACACATGGATCCACTAGTGAGTAAACTGTGTTATGCTAGGTGGCCATAAATACACTCACAAGGGTGTAAAATCACTTATGATAAACATGGCTCCACTAGAAATCAAGTTGTGTTATGCTAGGTGGCCATGGAATACACTCACAAGGTTTATTACAATATAGTACACACTAGGTGAGCCCCAAAGGAAAAATGAAAAACACACACTAGGTCTAGAAGGTGTGAACTCATAACAAGGGGTGACAGATGGGAAAGTCACACTAGGTCTATAGGTCTCCTATTATTAGTTATAGCAAAATTTATACTCCTTGATAACTTTGATAAGGTGCCACAAAACGATCAATGCTATGACAATGCTACACTAATTCCAACCTTTGTGAAAAAAGTGAAGCAAAAATATCAATATGATCATGTCAAAATGAGAATGCCAATTTCCATGTCAAAATAATACCAATGTAATAATGCTAATTCCAATTTAAAAATACTGCCAATGTATGCCCCCACTTTAAATGAATTACTAAACACCATACCATGAGCAATCACTTTAAAGTAGAAATGATATAGCCAATTGATAAGAGGGCCATGAGATATTATTCGAAAAGCCCTAGCCGATCATATGTTTCTAAATAAAGTTGTGTCATGAAAAAGGAAGTTGCCCCCACATGCAATCTCAATCACATAATGGATCCATAGATTTGAGGTCAGTGCATATCTTTTCTATAGTGATATAATAGATCTTGGAATCATCATCATTGCCCAAATACCCTATGGAACAACGAACATAAAGGAGTAATGACACATTGAGAGATAGAAGACAAAAAATATTTTTGGGTCAACATGGAAGAGACCTAAATGTCTCAATTATTTTCATCATCCCCAAAAGACAAACACAAGATAGGGAAAAATATAATGTTTATGAAAGATAAAAGAATATAGATACAAATAGAAGAATGTCACGACAAATTTCATTTCCTTTGTATCCTTGCACCAATGGAGTAGGAAGGGTCATCCAAAGAAAAATCAAACATAAAGGCACACCAAGCAAAACAATATGGGGGATCATAGTAAATACATGCAATCACAAAGAACGTAAATATAAAAATAGTATGTCATATGCGAGCCAACCTATAGCGGGTTGTTCACATCTTAATCTTGTTCATCATATATAGAAGGTGGATAACTAGCCAAAGGAGAAATGACAAGTGCCATACTAGGACAAGGATACCTAACCCCCTACCCCACAAAATGTAGGACAAGGATGAGCCGAGATAAGTGGTGATATGGTAATCCTTGCAATATGGAAAAATGGTTTTCATAAAGTGTAATACATGTAATAGTGAGTATGCCATGATTCTACAACTATCACATGGCAAAGAGCAAATTTTATGCATTCTATCCAATTTGATCCCTAGATTACTTATAAATAATGGCACTCATTTCTATGGTGTCCAAACATTTATGATATGTACAATATGGTCCACTTATATCACTTTGTTTCTTGGTTAATTAGTGAGGTTTAAGGGGTAATTTAATTAATCCATAATGTAATAGTGTATATAAATCATGCTCAATTTTGGATTCATATAATAGGGGATGTAAATGTTCAAGAGGATCTTCTTGAACTTATTAGTCTTATGATTTTTACTTGATTGGGCAATGGTTTTGTGTATAGGTGGAGGATCTAGGGTGACCTTATCACCTTTATCCAAAGACAAATTGTCTCAGTACGATTTGGAAGAAATATATCAATGATTTTATCCTCTTTCCCAACAATATCTTCCCAAGTAGGGTATTTGGGGGTAGAAGATTCATTATGATTGTCATGATTATCCATGGTTGCACTCTCTTGCATTATAAACTTGTCATAAATGGAAGAGGTTTCATGAGGATGACTAGCATGTTTGTCAATTCTTTCATTTAGATCATGCTCATAAGTAAGGAGGTGAAAATTGTACAAGATATGTGGCACCCTATGAAAACCATATTTTGGAAAAGGAAACATGTTGTAATTAATATGAATTCTTATGCAAGTTTCAAAGCTAAAATATGACAATTAACTTATTTTAGATGCAAAAACTTGAAAATGATTACTTTTGAATTCCAATTTTGATTCCAAACAATGCAGTGTATTTCACCAATTGAACTAGATGAAAACACCTACTAAATATTCAATTTCTAAAATTGAAACATAGATCTGCATGCTCAAACAAACTGATAATACAGAGAAAGAACAATGTGCAAAAATTTGGAAAATCACCTATACCAGGACAGGTTCACCCTAGGGAAAATGAGTCCTAAGATAGGGGCGTGAAAAATTAAAATATGATTTTTTAACTTGATATATTTAAGATCACTTTTCCTAACAACAAATAGATTCTTCACTAACAATTTTTCTAGAAATATGATGAAAATGCAAATGCAATTTTATGACAATGTATCAACAAAATGACAACTTTTTTGAATGAAATGTTGATCTAAATGACTAAAAAAAACTTTAATGCAAGCTACTATGTAGAAAGTATGAAATATTTTTGGATTTTTATGAGTTTAAATGATGCAAACATGCAATATGTAATCCCAAATGGAATACAAAATAAGATGATGCAAAACCTAGATCTAGGGTTTCAAAGATCTCCAAATCAGAAAAGTATGATGTACAACAAGACATGAAATGAAATGTTGAACAAGACACCTTAAAAATGTTGGGTTCACCAAAATTAAATGTGGGGAAAGGGGGTTCCTTAGTGAATAATGTGCATTTTCTCTATTTATCCCTCCCCCAAAGGTATTTCATTAGGAAAGAGACCACAAGGAGTAGAGATTGACTATCAACCTCAAAGGTGAGTCAATTAGACCTAGATCTTAGTCCCTAAGACAATAGGATGGATCTGAAACCAATTTGAAATGATATGCAATTCTTAAAATACATGAACTATAAGACCTAGAACATGAAATGAAAATTCCCTAAAGTACAAAAGCAAAAACCACAGTTTGCAGGTAGATCTGAGAAGGATAAGGACACATGTACTAGTCACCAAAAATTGATTTTAAGCTCTACTAGATAGGTTTTCCCCTAGGGAGAATACGTCCTATTAGGGATTCTGAAATTTCTTTTTACGGTCCTCTGAGGTAGGATCTTAGCTTCTATTTTGCACAAGTTCCATTGTCAAAAAGCTGAAAATAAATTTTAAATATGAGTTTCCATAACTTGACAATAATGATGATAACTTATGTTATAATACAAAATGGATCTTCAAGATCTTCAATCCTTCTTCAACCTGTAATCTACACATACAAAGAGGGAAAAATTATTTTGTTTGAATTGGGGTTTGCCTTAGTCAAACCCTATGTTTGGTAATTAAACCTTGATAGAAATATAAGGATAATGGAGAAGGAAATGATGAATGAACACTTGCTTGCTACAACTCACCAAGCCTTAAATGGCTTCCCTCAGAGGACTGAAGACAATTACATCACTCCAAGGAACTTGATCTTTCTTTTCTTGATGGATTTGGACACTTGAAAATGCTTGGATTCTTTACGATCAACAATGCATATTAGCCTTCACAAGATGACATGAACACACATAAGATTGAACGTGATGATAGGATCTTAATTGCTACAATGAATGACTGATAAATTTTCTCTTAAATGCTCTCGACAATAATTTTCTCAATAGGATATCTTGATTATAAAACTTAGAATGTCTTAGATTTGAATTGATAAAAAGACTGTATTTATAGGTTTTTATCTAATTTCCTAAAAAACTAGATTCCAAAAGCCGACAATTACATATTGAATTTGAATCATTAAAATTCTACCAAAACATATTTAAAAATGGGTCCTAGGACTTGAAGGGGAACCATTTGTCCTTGGGCGAATGGGTCCTAGCCTATAAGTCCAAGACACTCATTCTCCAATGTGATTAAAATATTAATTGCATTAATTAAATGTTGGTTTCCCTTTTAGAAAATTGGAATAATAAGGCTCAAAATGCATAATTTGGCAAATTAGAAGCTTAATTAAGTCTAATAAATTAAGGGACCCAAGAAAAATATGAAATTGTAAAGGGTATACAATTTCCTAAAGTATAAAACCTATGGAATTATGCAGAACAAAAATCACCACCATTATCTGTCCTTAAGCACTTGATTTTCCTACCAGTGTAGTTTTCAACCAAGGATTTTAACTCTTTAGATCGACTGAAGACTTTAGATTTACTTCTAAGGAAATACACAAATGTCCTAGAATATTCATCTATGAATGATAGAAAATACACAGATCTAGACAATGAAGGAACATTAGCTAGATCAAATGCATCAAAATGCACATAATCCAAAACTCCAAATATTTATGAGAACTAGAATAAAATGAAGCACAATGTTGTTTTTCATATATACAATATTAAAAAAAATCGAACTCGAGATTACAATCATCAAGGCCTTAAACAAGGCTCTTATTTTTCATTGCTCTAAAACCCTTCTCACCAACATGGCCAAGCCTTTGGTTCCACAACATTTTTTTCTCCACTGGGAGCTTCATCTCCAAAGAATTAGCACCCTTAGGTACCCAAAAAGCATGATCATCAAATGTGGACACCACAATCTTCTTCTTTGCTTGATCAGATGAAGAATCCAAAGCCCTTTTATTGGACTTTGTAAAAGCACTATAACATTGAACCGTGCATGCATCCAAATTATACAAGGTTCCAATATGAACACCATTAGCAAGCACCATAGAACCTATGGTCATCTTGTATCCACCACTCGAGAAAAAAACCTGCACTCCCACATCACTTAGCTTGCTCACTGAAAGTAGGTTTTTTTTCCAAACTAGGGATATTAAAAACACCATCAATCCCCTTCACTCTACCGTTAGGGAATCAGATCCTAAATATTCCACAACCAACAATATTTATGTGAGATTCATCACATAGATACACCTTATCATCATACTCTTCATACTTTTAGAACCAACCTCTATGAGAGGTCATGTGGAAAGAGGTACTTGATTCAATCAGTCACACATATTTTGATGCATGTGTTTCCAAGGCTACGAAAAATGCATCTACATCATCCTAAGAGGATTTATTAGATTCATAATTGGAGAAAGACTTGTTTTTATTTTTCTTCTCCTCCTCACAACATTTGTGAAAATGACCAAATTTTTCGTAGTTCTAGTATTTCACCTTGGAATTTTTACCAAGATACTTAGATCTCTCCAGATATTTGGACTTAGAATTCTTGTCCTTTTTCTTTCCTTTCTCCTTTGATCTACCACAAATAGACAAGGCTTCCTTCGCCATGTCTTAGAATATTTCCTTTGCATTTCTTTAGAAAATAGTAAAGAAACCATAACTTCCATCTTGAAAGTGGTTTTTGTACTTCTAATAGTCATCACTAGGTGGTCCCATGAGTCTAACAAAGAACATAGCAATAACATGCAACATTCCTCATCGTCAATCTTCACACCAACATAACTTGATTGAGAAACAAACATATTAAATGCATTCAAGTGATCAACAACTAATCCCCCTTCCTCCATCCTCAAATAATACAACTTCTTTCTTAGGAATATCTTATCTACCAAGGATTTACCTTGATAAATGTCACCAAGTTTCTTCCAAATACTCATTGCAATCTTCTCATGGAAATTCAGGAGCACAAAATCAATCGAAGAGAGTCTTATCAGACCCTTATATTTTTGATCTATTAGATCCCAATCAATTTGTGAGGTTTCCATTAGTTTTGTATTGGATATTGTATCCCATAGATCTCTATCTATGAGCATATCCTCCATTTTGAGTTTCCATAACTCAAAATTGTTGCCATTAAATTTCACCATCTCTATTATTTCAGATGTGCTTGCCATCTTAAAACTGCAAACAAGGATTACAAAGCTCTCTCTTCAATAATCCCCACTAAATCTAGATAAGCACAAAAATCCTTCAAACCCAACAAGGATAACAAAATTGGCCAAGCTCTGAGACCAACTAAAAAGAAAGTTGAGTGTAGAAACACTTCCCTAATGTAAATTAATTAGGAGAGGGTTTACAAAAAAATATTTCAAATCTTTTTAAATTTTATAGTTTCACTTAAGAATGCACATGAAATTAGTTTTTTAGATTTAGAGCAATAAACCACAACAAACAAATTTTTACATTGGAAAACCCTTTTGAGATAAAACCCACACACCAAAGCATAGATCAATTGTATTATAGTAAAAAGACTATTACATACAATATTTAAAGTCTATACTCTTGCAGGTGTTGATTCACTGTGATACAAGTTCTAGAGTGAATGTAGTAGCATAATGATGTATAAATTTACAATAGCATCATCAACAAATAAACTAAGGAATCAATATATATTATTCTCATACATGGGTATTGAGCATTGCCATGTTTCATTCTATTAGTCTTTGCATGCATGTAAATTGAAACTAATAACATGCACAAGTCTCAAGTGACCTGATTAGCAGCCTATAAAACATGCACATACATTAAATAACATGCAAGGATTGTAGCTCCAAAAATCAAGCAACCCCACATGCTAGGCACCCCATAGAGAAAATCATGTCAACTGCCAATTTAGAGCTCACCCAAGACTCCTAGTCACTTCGAGTCAACAAGTCAAACCAATGCCACATGGCATCATGATGCTCCTCCGTGAGGTTTTTACAATTTACAATGCTCAAATGGGTGCCTAGGTGACAAGTGCCACCTTTCTTTGCTTCCACTTTCTTGAAGAGATAAACACTCAAACAATTGGACATTGCCAATGCTTTCTTCCAAAATAAACTGCTACTTGTCAACATGGTGCACCTTTTGAAGGTTTTAATCTTTACTACTTCTTAATTGAGCACCCATGTGACAAGTGTCACAATTTTTCTCTTCACACCTTGCATGTAGGATGCCAACTCTTCGTTGGGTCCGACAAAATGACTTAGCAATTTGGAAATAAATATTTTTTACACTTAATGAATAAAATCAACAAGTAATTAATTAAATAAATAATCATGGGAATCACTAAGGTTGAGACACCTTAATCCCAAAAATAATTAGGTCATACATTTTAGCATGTTATAGTTGAGTTCTTAGGACTTTGAGATGAGATGCCTCTAGGAGATCATAGATCAAGATTCATTATAGAAATTGACACAATGCCATACTTTAGGGAGCATGCCAAACCTTTTAGTCACAAAAACATAAAAATTATTAATAGATCCCTTGGTGAAAACCACCATGTATTACTTTTAGACCATAAAAGAGGAAAAATAGAGGACATATTTGAGAGTGAAAACCTCTATGAGGCACCAAAGGATGGAAGGTTTAAAAATATGCCCATGGATCAATAAAGATCTCCAATTCTTATTGAAAAACATGAGGAAGAACACATTAATACCACAAATAGTATCATGATCACATTCTTTGCAGCTTTGTTATCTGAGGAAATTTGAATTCATGGCATTTTTCTAGAATAGACAAATAAACTTCACATGGTCCTATAAGGACATGCCTGGATTGGACCCTAATCTAGTACTATATCATCCAATAATAAAATTGAGGGAAAAATTAGTAAAGTAGAAGCTACATAAAATGCACCCTCAAATAGAATTGCTCATCAAAGAAGAACTTTAAAAGTAGCTAGGTGTGGGTCTCATTTGACCAATTGATTAACCCAAGAAGATATCAAACTTGTTCCCTATCACTAAACCTATCGGGGGCATCCAAATATGCAAAAAATTTAGAGATTTAATTAAGGCATGTCTAAAGGATGAACTTCCTTTACTTGACATAGATATGACAATGGATTTAACAATAGGGCACAAAATTCTATCCTTAATGGATATATTTTTAGGCTACAATCATATCTACATTGCCTCTAAGGACCAAGATAAAACAACATTCATTTTTTCATGGGGAACTTTTTGTTAGAATTTCATTCCTTTCAACATTAAAAATGTTGGATCTACCTATCAATATGATATGACAACTATCTTTCATGACATGATGCATATTGGTTTCAAGGTAGACCGAGAAAAGGTAAAATAAATAATTAAAATGCTTGCTCCCACCACTCTCAAACAATTATGAAGCTTACAAGGAAAGCTCCAATCCTTTCATCATATTTCACAACTAGTGGAGAAATGCCAGCTTTTTACATGCCTCTTACATAAGGGTTTTACCTTCAAGTACAATGAAAGTTGTCAAAGGTATTCAACAACTAAAAGATTATCTAGCATCTCCTCCAGTAGTAATGCCACTAGTTTAGGGCAAGCCTTTTATATTGAATATATCAGCACCACATGAATAGTACTAGGTGCAATCCTTACACAACATGATGACATAGGTAGAGAAAGGGTGGTCTATTACATTATTCATACTCTGGTAGGTTATTAACTCAATTATACATTCATTGAATGTGCATTTTTAGCGGTTGTTTTTGCTTCAAAAATCTAAGACATTATATATGATCAACCACCAGAATAAACGTATTGCACAAATTGATTCTCTCAAGTATCTGTTGAATAAGGCCACACTCATAGGGAGACTAGCTAAATGGGTTATGATCCTTAATGAATTCAATATTGAATATATAAACTAAAAGTCCAAATCAAAGGAAAAATGATTGTAGATCAATTAGCAGATACCCTTGTTACAACTAATCACCTACTAGTGTCTGATTTTCTAGATGAAGAGATATTCACAATAAATCCTACTCAAATTAAGAAATTGTACTTTAATAACTCATATACACAACATGGACCAAGATTAGGTATATTATGTATCACCCCAAGGTGATTGCATACCAAAATCATATTATTTAGAATTTCCATGTATAAATAATATAGTAGATTATGAAGCACTAATTACATGACTTAGAACAATAATATAGTGGCAACTCAAGAAAATACAAGTCTATAAGGATTCTCAACTAGTTATAAAGTAGGTGAATGATGGGTACCAAACCAAAGATGAGAAAAGTCTACCTTATAGTAAAATGGTAGATAGTTTTAAATAGTATGTAAATGACATCACATTTTAATAAGTTTGAAGACTAAGAAACAAAGCAATCGATGCAATGGAGACTATTGGATCACTATTAGACATGCCTCACAGTACCCAATAGTATCAATTCTTGGCTAAACAACTGTTGATCCCTACTTTCATGTCCCAGAGTCTGAACTAGTGTGTGAAATCATTAGCCCTCATTCCACTTGGTACCATGACATTTATAATTATCTTCATCACTAAATCTTTCCCCCAAACTTATCTACCAATCAGAAAAAATACCTTCATTAGATGATCATCTTGTTTCCTTGGTTTAGGTGATAGAATATATCGAAGAGGTTTTGATGGTATACTCCTTAAGTGTCTTAACATGGAAAAAGTATAAACTATCCTATAGGAGGTGCATGATGATATTTATGGGCCACATTCTAGTAGTTCAAATATTTCCAAGAAACTAATAAGAGCTAGATACTATTGGCCTATGATGGAACATGATGCCCATAGTTTGCATGCAAATTTCTAAAGTGCCAAAAACATAATAATCTTATACATGCACCTACACAGGAACTATAAGCTATTACCTCATTATGGCCTTTCTCATAGTGGGGACTCGACCTCATGGGAAAAATCCATCCCACATCTTCCAACAACCAAACATTCATAATTACTACCATGAAATATTTTACCAAATGGATCAAATCCATTCCACTTATTGATATTATCGAAAAATAAATAGCTAAATTTAACTTGAGCTACATCATATGTTAGTATGGGATCCCTTCAGCCAGTGTCACTAACAATGGTAGACCATTCAAGAACCAATAATTTTGTGAACTATGTCATAATTTCCATATTCAACACCATTTCTCAACTCCTTATTATCCATAAAGTAATGGCCAAGTTGAGGCATAAAAAAATAAATTGAAAATCCTAAAGAAAATTTTCAATGAAGTTGGTCGTCACTGGCACATCCACCTAAATCCTACCTTGTGGGCTTATCAAACAAGAATTTGTACACCCACAGGGGCCACCCTATACTCCTTATTCTTTGGAGATGAATCAATTTTTCTCGTAGAGGTCGAACTCCCATCACTAAATTTTTCTCTATTCCACATTATAGATGAAGAAGAGTACAATATTACTAGAATTCAAGACCTAGAGTTGCTTGACAAAAGATTCCTCAACGCACTAAACCACTTGCAAGTTTACCGAAATCACCTTCGGTGCAACTACAATAATTTTTTTTCACACACAGATTTGAAGTAGGGGATTCAATACTAAGGGAAAACTAAAAGAACCAACAAGATCACAAGAAACAAGGAAAATTTTAGCCCAATTGATTAGGAACTTTTGTTATTAAAACAATCTACGAATCAGGAGCATATCAATTGTAAACATCTAAAGGTCAATCACTTAATGATCCCATCAATGACATCCACCTCAAGAATTTCTTTGCATGATCTCAAGAGTATCCCAGTCAAAAAATACAAAACTACACAAAATTAAAGAGAAATAATCCACCCTATGGTTAAAACCACCTTAGTGGTGCCTTGGGTAAGTACCATGGTGAAAAAATATTTAAAGGTGCCATGTGTACAAACCATGTTCCACCATATATTAGCAGTTTCATTAATTCCATTCACAATAAAATACTTTTTCATACACATGTAATCCCTATCATGGATTGATACTAGTCCACTATAAGACCATTCATCCTAGTTTAGGGCAAGAACTCAAAATAAATCCGAATCATCCATTCCATTAAATAATAAATCTTATTCCTATATGGAGGTATTTCCTTGACCTAGTGTTTGGATTGGATCCTTGAAGATCTTATTAGAGGAATAATATCTCACCTATCATATAACATCACTCCATACAATACATAATAAACACACCCATCCATAACATTTTATAATAAATTTTCAATGTACATTTACTCACCATAACATCGATAAATCATTCATTACCTCGATAAAATATTGATGCAAACACAAACTATGCAACATCCTGACACATTGAGCATTCATGAAATAATCAGAAATAAGAGACTTAGGCTAAAATATCTACAACGTACTGATCAACTTCCAAAAATATTTTAAACACCTTATCCAACAAATCATGTCCTAACAAATACATCCTTCTTGCAATGGGCACTATCCACTATTGAGAAAATATTTCTAACAAGAAAATTTGATAGTTGTTGATCTATTTGGTCCTCGAGTCTTTTTATGGCTTCACTTATCTAATTTTTCTATTCTAATTTTTCCTCGAGGATATATCAAAATGATTAGAGGAACAAGAATGGGGCAAGGTTATCACTTTCGTATGTTGTGTTTTTGGATGTCCTTAGGCATTGGTATGACATGTTTTATCCTTGTGTGTATGAGACTTGATCTTTGTATTAAAAAATAACTCTATTGTATATAAGGTCATTTAAACACCTTTATACATTAGGTTTATCATGCTCTAAGCTATGTTCCCTTGCATATTTCGACAAGGTTTCATCATGCCTAGTAAATTTAAGAACAATCCTTGTTTGCTATGTATTTTTCCTAGCAAAGAATATTGAAATCACCAAGCTTTGTCTCGACTTGGTGTACATATATCCACTTGTCACATATAAAAAAATTTAGGCAAAAGGATACAAACATCACCATGCCTTACCATGATTTGGTGTGTATACATCAAATTTCCACATAATAAAACTCTATGATGTTAAAAATAGCACAAAATATAAATCACAATATCTATTATTTTTCATATCGTATCTATATCGATATAGTTCTATCTACTTCATTCCACTCACATATATGGTAATAAGTGACATGAATCAAATAATCATTTCCTCATTCTTCTCCTACCATATTAACATTCATCCATGCATGTATCATGACAAAAAAATAAAATCATATTACATCCACATAATTCATACATCTTGTGTACACATGTTAAGAACCATACAATGCATCTCATAGAAATATCCATCATCACATATATCATAGACATTACATCTAATCTATCCATCACATCATCATATATCAAAATCAAATATAATTCATAACAATATCTTATAAATCAAATAGGATTATATCATCATATCTCATCACACATATATCAAAAGAATAATGTGTCATAATACATTGCTATATAAAGTCTTTCCAAGGGCTCATTAGATATAAATATATAATGCATCATGCCCATAGGCTCAAAATCATGTGTCAACATAATCGGTGCATCATCTAAATACTTGGATCTAGATAGAGAACTTCATCCCTCATAATGAGTAGGAGTAGGATCCTATGACCTTGATGATCCTAGAGAGTATGAACCTCTCTCCCTATACTATCCATTTAGTCATTGTAGTGATCTAGGAGGTGGTGGCCCCATCACCCCCTCACTCACTGATCTCCGAGATTTGGATCTCTCTAATCTACTCCATGTAAATCTATGAACTTGATGCTCTAGTGAAACCAATCTCTCATACAATTAAATTTAATAAAGGTCCTCTTGTGCAAACCGAGTAATCTCTATGACCATCACTATTATAAGACCTTGTTCCACATCCCAAACCGTTAATAGTGACTACTCTAATCATTGACACTAAATCACCACTACATATCTCTCTATTGTAAAACCTTGCATATGACCTTTTATTCCTTTCATCTATGTTTTTGAAACAATGGAAAATAGGTGAGAGAGGGTTTCTATCCTTTAAGAGATAGGGCTCCTCCTATTTCACTCAAGTTTCACTCAAGGAAACCCTAGAGATCTCAATCTAAGGATGTGAAGGGGAAAGTGATTTGCAATAGGGATGTCTTAGGGTTTTATTAATGATTAAAGAGGGATTCACTACCAAGCTAGGGCTTGCAAAGATTAATGAAATCCAATACCTAATGCTAAAACCTAATGTAATGCAAAGCTTCACTATATGACCTAAAAATGCATGTAAATCAAAACAAAAAGCTAAGAAATTAGAGGTGTGCACCTGGTAATTTGGAGAGGCTTGAATGAAGACTTGAAATGCTGAAAAAACTAAAATTAATGTCTATTGGGACTCATACGCTAGTCTAGGTGATTTAGTCCCAGATTTGGTTTTCTGGGCAGGAACAAAAATCCAGCAGAGATATGTCTGGAACTCCTGAAAAACTAGAAATTTCATTGTACTCAGACTCATATTCCAGAAGTGGTGTATCATCCCAATTAGAATTTTCTAGAAATTGAAATTTTGAATCTTGTCTTCAATCTTTGTTGTCTTCTCCACCTGATTTTTGGGTTTGACTTTGAATCTTTGATTTGCAACCAGGTTGTAGATGTCTTTTTGTGATCTCCAAAGCAAGGTGACAACTTTGACAACTTTCTCCAAAATTTATCTTCAATATTTCTTCAACCTAGATCTACAAATCACACACTAAAGAGAGGAAAAAATGTTGTTTTGTTAGTAGAAAGGGGTTTTCCTTAGTCAAACCTCGTTTTGGTAATCAAACCTTGTAATGAAATGAAGGAATGATGAATGAACAACATGCAATGTTACAACTCACCAAACCCTAGAAATAAAGTGTTGCAAACATGTATGAATGGCTCCAATGGATGTAGATCTTGAGTCTTGCTTGAATGTTGAAGATCTTGCCTTGAATGCTAGCTTGAATCATGAAACCCTACATCACAATTGTTAGATAAAAAAAAAACATGATGCATGATGACTTTAACATGATGCTTGATACTTGAATTATGCTCCAAAACACTTGATAATCAACTCTTTAAGATTGTTGAATGCTCTTGTGAACTCAAATTTTCTATAAGGATGCTCATTCAACTTGATAGGTGTAAAATGAGTGAAATAACCTTGTATTTATACTTGTTTATGCCAATTTTCTTGAAATTACAACACTACAAGCCAACATAAGATCTAGGAGGATAAAATCTTGCAAATAATTTGAATTAAATTTGATCTTGGACCACACAAGAATCATACACCAGAAGTGGCGAATGAGCCCCATTAGGAATTAATTATGGGACACATTTTCAAAATTGCTTAGATTGATGTGAAATTAGGATCGAGCCCTTGAAACCTAGGTGGGACCCATATGCCCAAGGTGGCATATGAGTCCCAAATCACTAAATCTGGGCCACACAACCTAAAATTACATGAAGTATTATTGGATGTCATTTTATGTCAAGATTATCCTCAAAAAGGTGGATTAATTAAGGCATAAAGAAGCCCAATTAATTATGGAAACCATAGATAAGTGTGAAAGTGTTGAACAACACTTTACAACACCCTAAATAAGGTACAATTAATTTCATTTATCTCACAAGGGCCCAAGACCTAATGTGAATGTGTTAAACACATTACAAAACTAAAGAAGGCAACATTATGCTTAATTTAACAAGGAGGGCCCAAAAATGCAAGGAAAAGTAGAGGGATATTTTTTTCGTTGCCACATTTAGCCCCCATTTTAGTGAGAGGAGGAACTTGCTTCAAACTCACACTAAATTAGACAAACTTGCATCAAAAGGGGTCCAAGTGCATCAAAGTCGGTAATATAGGATGAAAACAATCAAGACAGATGATCAAGCCCCCAGGATTGAGATCCTATGATAGACCAACATAAGTAAAAAGGAACACACATGAAAATGATATAAGGAACAACAAAAAGGCACAAGCATACACTGCCAAAGACAAAGAGAAAATAAAAAAAACAAAAGGGGTGGATGTATCAAGCTTCAACCATTTGTCTCGCATGTTGTGGATCAGATCTAGGCTATTTTTCCAAAAATGCACGCTCACTCTGAGGAAACATAACTCTATTCTATCTTTTGGGTGAGTATCCAAAGAGGTGATACACATACACACACATTTGGTATGCACTCTCACACACACGCGAGTGGCTATGGGAAATTCATGCCTCAGACCAACTTCTCGTCCAACCAAACCAAAATTATACCTCTTGATAACTTTGATAAGGTTCCATGCAACAATGAACTTCAAGTTTCATGAGGCAAGAAAAGCTTCATATGCTTGAAACTCATGACCAAACAAGATGACTCCGCAGGCATGCAAGGTGGCCATACAACCAAAATTTTGTAAATGAAAAATAGGGAACGTTCAAAGTAGTCTTGTTTAATTCATGTAAGGTGTTTAACTTAGGGAAAATTGTGCCTAATGTCTCCAAGAGATGACCAATCAAAGAAAATAAGATTCACAACTTAGGGGATGCAGTGTGTCACATCAAGCCACTAAGAGGAATATAATATACTAAGAGAGATCATGCTCTAGAAGGACATCACAGCTGATGTCACCACAAAATGAAAGACACATCACATGAAGTAAGAAGAATACACAATGAAAAATGAAATGCAAAAGAATAATGCCAATGTATGCCCCCACTTCAAAGAAATCGCTAAACACCATGTTGTGAGCAATTACTTTAAAGTAGCAAATGATAAATTCTAACAATAAAGAAGACATGAGAGCTAACTTGAAAAGCCCTATACCATGTCATATATTTTCAAATAAAGCTACATCATGAGAAAGGAAGGGGTTTCCCCTGAAATGAAACTCCAAACACATGAGGGATCTATGGATTCGGGGTCAGTATTTTATTGCTATAATGTTTGTAAGAGAGCTCAAAACTATCATCATTCCCCAAATACTCATAGAACTAGAAGAATGACACAAAAAGAGTGAAAATAAAGAGAAAAAATTGAGTCAACATGGAAGAGACATGAATGTCTCGATGCCTTGCATCATCCCCAAAAGGAAAACACAAGACAAAGAAAATATAAAGGAAAAACTTTTGGGTCAACATGGAAGAGACATGAGTGTCTCGACACCTTGTGTCATCCTTAAAAGGAAAACACAAGAAAAAGAAAAGATAAAAAAGGGTAAAATATTTATGACATAGAGAAGAATGTAGATACAAATAGAGGAATTCCACAAAGAGAGAGAACATAAAACAAAATGGTATGGGGGATCACATTACACATATGCAATCACACAAAAGAAAAAGAAACAATGAAAAATACTATTAAGGCACATGTGAGTCAACCTATTAGTAGGTCGTATACATCCCAATCATGTTCATCATATACAGAAGGAAAACAACTAGCCAAAGGGACAATAGAAAGCACTGAACTAGGGTCATCACCAAGTTCAACACTCTCCTTAGGAGAACTATCATATAAGATCATAGAAGAGGAAAACAATGTATTCAATTCATTATGCACCTCTTCATCAATTTTATCAATCTCCTCATCGTCTTCTAAATTAATCACAATAGAAGGTTGAATGATAATATCCAAATAAGGTTCTACCTCTTGTTGTAGTTGGACTATAGGATCTTTTTGTTGTGGTGAGGGAAACTCATCATGTATTGCTTCAGTCAAGTTTCGATCTTGATTTTGTTTGTTTGTTTATTCATTTAACCTTCGAGAAAGGGCATGGTGACTATGCCTATGCTTTCTAGCACTTTTGTGTCTTTTATGACTACTTTCAAGTTGCGTTTGTGTAGGATTAGGTTTATCAACCATAGATTTATTTTCTTCCCTAAGGGGATGAACATAAGGAACCATGGGAGGTTGTTCAACCACTTTGTCTTTAACTTTGTAAACTTGTTTTATCCTAGGAGGTATGACAAGGTTGTTTTCATTATCTCTTGGTCATTTGTAGGAAATAGGAAAAGGATATATCTTAGATAGGTTTTGGTTGTTTGGAATGTATTTAGGTTTGATCATAGTTTCCTCAAGTATGGTAGGCTCGATCGTGGGTTGAGGCATGTTTTGAAGGGATAGTTTTGTTATGCATTTTTCCTTGAAATTTTGGTAGGACTTGAAAAATAAGTCTTCTCAAGGTTTAATAGGTTCCATAGGGTCGAGCCAAAAGATATCTAATGAAAAAATTTAATGAGAAGACAAAGGGTTAAAGCCACTATGATGCACGGTAAAATTTTCATTGTCAAAGGGAAAATTTAGGAATTTATGCACAACTAACAGGATGGCTTGTATGGAGCGTAACCATGGGTAAACAAGCTTCACACGAAATTGGTTTGACACCAAGAGGATGGAAAATGAGACATCTAATGTTTTCGGTCCTATTTGTAAAGGAAGGGTGATCGATCGCATCGTAGGGCAAGCAAAACTATTATGCGTCTTTATCCATGCTTTTAGTTTATCATATATTTCTTGATAGAGATCATGCATAAGAAGTAATTCTTTGGTGATCACATTCTTTCCATAGATTGGATGAATTAATATCCCATTAGTGGTCTTACCATATATTCGATTGACTATGTAGAGAGGACCATCAGGTACATTTTGAATAATATCCTTAGATGAGAAAGCAATGTCTAAAGTATTTTTAGTTCAGCCCTTACGAGGTTGAGTTTTGATCAATGCAATCAAGCCTTTTTCAATAGTATCCATAGGACCTTGTTGGATGGTATCCATGTTTTCATCATTTGTATCAAAATTCATCACATAATTCTTTGTAGTTTCACTAGCTTTGACAAATGAAATATTATGTTTTGGCATGGGGTTGGTGAAGATTTGCAAATTTTGGTTAGGAGGGGAAACAAAATTATTTCCTTGATCATTAACAAGTGCAATTGAAATCCAACTGGAATCAATAAGGTCTTGCACAAGATATTTAAGACGCTTGCAATGTTATGTATCATGTCTATTTTTTCGGTGATAATGGCAATAAGCATTCATTCTAAAGGTTAGAGGTAAAGGTTTATTAGGATTAGGAGTTTTAATAGGAGGAAAGGTAATAATTTTCTATTCTAAGAGTTGTGGCATTGTGTTATGCAGGGTATCAAGTAGGGGAGTGAATTGCCTTTTTGGGTCCCAATAGTTAAAGGGTATTGTCGCTTTAACAACAGCTACTTGGGTATCGACATGTTGAGATATTTTTTGAGGGGGATTTAGTTTAAGGAAACCTTTATTCTATTTCATAAAAGGTTGGTAATTGTTTTGATTTTTAGAATTGGACTTCTCAGTTCGGATAGAGGTGGATTTTGCATCATGACTACTAACCAAGTTTTGATAATCACGAAGGGCAGTACATAAGTGCATGAAGGAGGGGAAATTCATCGTGGTAAGCTTATCTTGTATCTTACTTTGCAAATTCTCTATGAACATATTTTTAAGGTGAGGGTCAAGAAATTTTACATTGATTTGGGAATAAAGAGATTGATAGCATGAAATAAAGTCGATAATCTTTTCCTCTTCTTTTTTCTTACATATCATCAAATAGACCAAGGTCATTTTAGAGTCATATGCACTTGAAAATGGTTGATAAATGCCTCAAAAAGTTCATTAAATAAATTAATTGAGTTGTTCAGTAACTAAGAAAACCATTCTAAGGTAGTATCCTTCAAGGATCTAGGGAAAATTTTAGCCAAGATTTTATTGTCAAGAATAAAGTCACTACATAAGGTAGTATAAGAGGAAACATGGTTAGAAGGATCTCCCTTCCCCCCATATTTCTCAAATCTAGGCACCTCTACACCTTGTGACATCGATGTTTGAAATATCTCCAAGGACAAGGAACTGATTTTGACATAATATGTAGGTGGTCCATTTTGATTTTGGTTGATAATGGAGACTTGCTTTTGAAGGGGTGAAACGGTTTGCAAAAGTTGGTTTATGAGAGGTTCATTGTTTGTATTGTGAGATGGAGGTGAATATGGTGGAGGTGTGTATGTGTTCGAAGGACAAGTGAATTAAATTCTTATAGGTGGTAGAAAATATGATGTATGATGCCACAAAGGTACTAGGGATGCTAGTGGAAATACCTAAGGAAGGAATCACATTACTAGTCGATTACATTGTTGTTGTAACTTGAGGGTTGGTATGGGTAGGAATAGAGGAAATTTTTATGGGAGGAGGAATTTTAATTCCTCCTTGGCCTGTGACATTATTCAGTGGTAAAGCACAACTAGTGGTTGAGGTAAGATGTTTTCCAAAGATCTAAACTATGTTACACATAAGGTCAACTATGTCTTCACTTTCAAGCATGCGATGAATGTTATATATGGTAGGGATAGCGGTACTTGAAATTTTCTCAGTACTTATTTGATTTTGTAGGTTTGTTAGGTCTTCATGGATTTGTATTATGTTTTCTTGTAGAATACTAGAAACTATTGTTTCAACATGTGTCACACTACTTGAAGACAAGGAGTTGTTAAGGGTATGGTCCATACCTAGTGGACTAGTGTCAACACTAGTAGTGAAAGAGATAGATAACCCAAGATCCATGATGATTGTACTATCACGAGATGACGTGAGTCTCGAACTTCGTCTCACTATAGTATTAGTAATAGGAGAAAATCTCATGCAAGGGATACTAAATGAAAAATAGATGCAAATACAACTCAAATAAAATTAAGATAAATGCAATGAAACAAAAACTCCGTAAAGTGAAACAAAAATTTATCAAAAGAAAACAAGATCTCAAAAATAGAGTTCTAAATTTTGGAAAATACAATTTAAAATCTGCACTGGGACTAAATCACCTAGAGGAGCATATGAGTTGTAGTGAGGGTTTTTTTGAAAAATTTCAAAAAAAAAAAGTGACTTTTATGCTTTTTGGTTCGGATAATCTATAGACTAAATGCAAATATAGATTTAAGAGGAAATTCAATGATGTAAGATGCAAAAATGCAACCTATATGTACTTTCACTAATGCAAGAATTAGAAACCCTAGAATGTCAATTAACTAATGCAAGCTAAATCTAGGATGATAATGCACTCCAAATAAAAATTAAGATTTTCTAAATGTAGGTTCACCAAAATGAAACAATGAAAAAATAGGTGGGAGTGGGTTTCTATCCTTGAAGAGATAGGGCTCCTCCTATTTCACTAAAGTTTCACTCAAGGAAACCCTAGAGATCTCAATCCAAGGATGTGAGGTGGAAAGAGATCTGCAATAGGGATGTCCTAGGGTTTGATTAATGATTGAAGAGGGGTTCACCACCAAGATAGGGCTTGGAAAGAATAATGAAATTCAAGAACTAATGTTAAAACTTAATGTAATGAAAACTTCACAATATGACCTAAAAATGCATGTAAATCATAACAAAAAGCTATGAAATCAAAGGTGTGCACCTGAGAATCTGAAGAGGCTTGAATGAAGGCTTGAAATGTTGAAAACACTAATATTAATGTCTATTGGGACTCATACGCTAGTCTGGGTGATTAAGTCCAGGATTAGGGTTTTTGGGTAGGAACAAAAATGTGGCAGAGATATGTTTGGAACTCTTGCAAACTACAAATTTCAATATACTGGGACTCATACGCTAGAAGTGGTGTATCAATCTAGTTAGGATTTTCTAGAAATTCAAAGTCTGAATCTTCTCTTCAATCTCTGCTCTATCTTCTCCACCTAATTTTTGGATCTGAATCTTTGATTTGCAACCTGTAGATGTCTTTTTGTGATCTCCAAAGCAAGGTGACAACTTTTAAAACTTTCTCCAAAATTTATCTTCAATATGTCTTCAACCTAGATCTACAAATCACACATTAAAGATAGGGTAAAATTTTGTTTTGTAAGTGGAAAGGGGTTTTCCTTGGACAAATCCCATTTTGGTAATCAGACCTTGTAATGAAATGAAGGAATGTTGAATGAACAACATGCAATATTACAACTTACCAAACCCTAGCAATAAATTTCTACAAACATGTATGATGTGGCTCTAATGGATGTAGATATTGACTTTTGCTTGAATGTGAAGATCTTGACTTGAATGCTAGCTTGAATCATGAAACCCTACATCACAATTGTTAGCTCAAAAACAAACATGATGCATGATGACTTTGACATGATGCTTGATACTTGAATTATGATCCAAAACACTTGATAATTAGCTCTTGAAGACTGTTGAATGCTCTTGTGAACTCAAATTTTCAATGAGGATGCTCATTCAACTTGCTAGGTGTAAAATGAGTGAAATAACCTTGTATTTATACTTCTTTATGCCAAATTTCTTGAAATTAAAAAACTACAAGCCGACATCAGATCTAGGAGGATAAAATCCCACCAGGAATTTGAATTAAATTTGATTTTGGACTACACGAGACTCATACACCAGAAGTGGCATATGAGTCCCATTAGGCATAAATTATGGGATACATTCTCAAACTTGCTTACATTCATGTGAAATCAGAATCGTGGCCCCAAAACCTAGGTGGGACCCATATGCCCAAGGTGGCATATGAGTCCTAGATCACTAAATCTAGGCCACACAACCTAAAAAGACATGAATTGTGATTGGATGTTAGTTTACGTTGGGATTATCCTCAAAAAGATGCATTAATTAAGGCCAATTAAAGCATAAAGAAGCCCCATTAATTATGAAAACCCTAGATAAGTGTGAAAGTGTGGAACAACACTTTACAACACCCTAAATAAGGTATAATTAAGTTCATTTAGCTCATAAGGGCCCAAGACCTAATGTGAATGTGTCAAACACATTACAACACTAAATCAAGGAAACATTATGCTTAATTTAACAAAGAGGGCCCAAACAAGCAAGGAAAAGTAGAGGGATAATTTTTTCATTGCCACAGTTTGTAACCCTTGCACCTATCCTTGTGCACTCACTAACTCTACCTACAAACTATGTACCTAAGCCTGTATGGATACAACCTGATCATCCTCATCATGACCCATTTATCTCCTCCCCTATTGGTGGGGAGTGCACTGCATCATCTCCCACTAGTGGAGATTGTACTACCTACTCTCCTACTGACGATGATTGCACTCCCTATTGCACCATAAGTGGTGGCACTACTAAGGGCTGAATATTGGGTTCTGATCCTCCATCTCCTCCCTAATCATCCCCCTATCCATCATCCCCATGAACAAATTAGTGATGAACTCACCTACCCCTCCTCCTCTCCTCTCCACCTGCAAGATCTATGAATTGTGTAGGTCTCATCCCCGCCCACCATCTATCATCTGCTCATGTAGTCCTACATCTACAACATCTAGTCTTGATTCCCATCACACTAAAACTAACCCCTCAAAGTTTTCAATCATTATCTCTAAACAAATAATTTGTCCCTAATACAATATTTGTCTAAAGGTGCACACAAATATCACCTCCCTGATTGGTACATCTTGTCTCTCCCCAAACTGTTTGCATACCGTATTTGGAAAATATAACTCAATAATATGATTCATCCTATCGATCAAATAACGCCACTACCAACAATATAAAAATTCTCTGCATCATTTTACCAAGCCTCATATATTCTCCATGGTCTCCATGTGAAACTCATCATGTCATCTATGACTCATCGCTAATAGGGAACATCTCCCATCATGTGATATATCACTGCTTAATGATAATAGTAAACATAAGGTAAATTAGCTAATTATACTCACTTTTTTATCAGTTGTATGATAGCTATGTATTCCCATTCCCACATGTGAAGCAATATAACTCCACATCCAATACTAGCCCCATGTCAGTACACCACCTAATGTAGCTGATGATACAAGGTCACCAAAACACATGAAACCCATATATATGCCACACCATCTTCAATCATATGCTCTATAACAATCCCATATCCAATAGGGAATCCTTGACTCCTCTTATCAAGAACTAATACACCGCTAATCACTAGCACCAATAAAACAAGTAAAGTGTCAAAGTGAGCCTCAATATACCTCAAGATAATCTCATCGCTCATTATCCCAAGGTCATCTATCATAAACAATTGATCGATTTCTAGCTCCCCACTATTTGTATCATAAACCACTTGCTCCCCATGCACCAAGATCTATAGAATCCTCCATACATTCTCAAGGGTGATCATCACATCCCCTGTTAGTAGTAAAAAAGAGCTCCACTAGTTGTACCACCTCTCAGCCAATGTTGTCATCATCACCTTATGCACTTGGACCTTTGGCATATAAGTGATATAATAAAGACCAACTGCTCCTAATAACGCTCACTCATCCTTGGTGATGTGTCATCTAAGTCTTAGTGCATCTGAATGGCTCTCACGAGACATCACTAAATCCTTCCCACCCTGTGCACATCAAAATAAATGGGCTATTCTTAGTCCTATGAATTACATAAACCCCACCCTCCACAACATTTAATATATCAACATAATACCACTTATTACATTAATTCCCCCTTAAATTAATCTTTCTTTGTTTAACAATACAAACCCATAACACATCCATACACAAATGTGCCTCTTTCAATTTAACTACACTTAATCTTGATAGCCCACCTCTTCCATGAGCCATGTCCATATATATTGGCATCATGTTAATTGACTTATTCCCATTTAATTTTTCACATCCAACCTATACATTAACTCGCATACACTTTAAACCTTACACAACTATTCAACCTACCCTTCCCAATAAATTTCACCCTCCCTTTTAACATATTCACCCACTTCCCGTATCATTAATCATTTGCATCACACTCAATAACCCCATCTCATTCATCATTGAACACATATTATCCATCATATGTTCCACATATTACATCATTCGTGCGATAAATTATAGCATATGTGTCACATTTTAGAGCATATGCACCCTCCCTGCCCTCATATGCACTATTCGTACTAGAATTTTCCCCCTCCATTCCCTCATACATTTCAACCATACCATAATTTGTGATAAACCCTATAACATTTGCACCCTCCATTCAAAAATCTACACCCCCATTTAAATATCTATGTTATCCATTATAGCATATGCATAGTCCATTTGAGAATATGTGCCTAGCCCTTTAAACATATGCACCTAAGTCATACACACATGCACCTAAGTCATAATAAAATGTGCCTAACCCTTCATGAATTGCAACTAACCTTCAATCAATTGCACCTAACCTTCACACATTTATGTTCAAACCACAATCACATGAACCCATTTAAAACAAACATGCCCATTGAAAAAAAATGTGCCTATCTAGAACAAATTCATCCACCAATAACAATTGTGCATATATAGCTAGCATTTGTGGACACCTAGGGTTTGCAAAACAATTCAAAACCTTATCCTAAAACTCTAATTAATTCATGCAAAAAATCATGGAATTGATGAGAAAAGTAAGAAAACTACCTTAGCTAGTGCACCATCCCTTTGTCCAAATGACCATGCCTATTTGAGGTGATGATCAGCCTCAGGAACCCTTTCCATCTTCTCTTTCCCACAAAACAACTAGAGCTCGAAATTTTCAAAAGAAAAGAGTGCAAATGAGGAAGTGAACCCCATCCACCTTTTATACCCTCCACCTAACCCTAATTTTTCTATTTTACCATTTCGTCCATTCCCCTCCCTCATTTTTTATCATTTTCATTGGTCCCCTCATCACAAAACTTCATATCATTTGATTAATTTCATTGTTTTTCATCATCCTCCATTAAATTCATCTATTTTGATAAATTTTCATGAGTTTGCCAATAAAATTATTTTTTAATAATTTTTTTGCCAAACTCCCGAGGGGGCATACCAACCATTTCATTAGTCGAGACAGACTGAAGCATGTCATCACTTTTTTTGAAGCAATGCTATAAAACACATTATCTCAAAGAGGAGCAAAAAGTAGACACTTCTAATTTTTCTAACATTCCGGACATCAAACCACACTAATTATTCTTCCAATGATTAATTAGATAATTTAATTATTTAATTATTATAATATTATCTTCTATAGATAAATAATCTTTAAATTATTTAATTATTATAAAATTATCCTTCCTTTATTAATTAAATAGCTATGTATTATTTAAGGGTAAGTGCAAAAAGATGGGGGGGGCAAAAAGGGGGCTTAAGTGGCCAGTTTTTTTTCTTCTGAAATCAAGAAATACTAACCTTCGAGGTGAAATTTGGGATAGTTACACTCAAAATTTTGAGATGCAACAAAAACAAGGATCGTAGTTCTTTGAGTCTACTTTCTAAACTACTAATTTATTTTGAAAATGGTTGAGACTAAGGGATTCAAAAGAGGGAAGTACAAAAATTGCTGTTATTTTTGTCAAAAAAACATAACATAGCAACTTTTGTACATCCCTAGCATGGTGAACTTTTCTTTAGTATTTTTAAAATCACTTGGACGAGAAATTAGCTAATAGTATGTAGTTGATGCATGCTAATTTTTTAATGAATATTTGTTTTTTTACTAATTTTTTAAGTGGACACTTCCTAAAAAATAGAATTTTGGCCGTGCTACCCCTACAGATTTTGGAAACTAATTGATTTTAAAAAAAAAAAATTAGAATGGGGTTTAGTTTCTAAAAATGTAATTTATTTGAAATTTCGATGAATGGTTAGTTTATAACAAAAAAAACACCAAACAATGCTTTTTGCCAAAAAAGAGACATAAACAAAAGAAATTATAGATGAAAGGCTTAACATTGTCAAAAAGTGAAAAAAATTACATTGTTAGATAGCTAAGAGAGAGCCTAACATTACTTAGGTCTTCGATTTGTTCGACATTGAAACACGTGCAATCCTGATGGTGAGCATGAACCCGATTATGTGAAATATTGTAGAATTTGGAAAAACATGTCTCTGGTTGTTGGGAAGGCCCTCCAAGCCTTTGAGTTGGTATTCCAAGGAAAATACCAAGCCTAAAGCTTGGGGATTCCCAAAGCGAGCGTGTTATACCTTAGTTTTGAAATGATTTTTTGTGTTTGTGCGAGACATGTATAGCAAGACATAATGTGAGTGCGGTATAATGTGCTCGCATTATGTCTTGCTTTATGTTAAATACTACTCTATTGAATGTATGTTTATATATTTGTATGTTTGTATGTACATGTATGCTTGTATGTCATATATGTATGTATGCATGCTTGTATGTATGTATGTATGCATGTATGTATGTATGTATGCCTATATGTATGTAAGATTGTATCTACATATGTACATGTGTGCTTGTATGTATGTAGGATTGTATGTACATATGTATTACGCTTGTATTGTTAGGAATTGTATGCAGAAGATAGAAAAAATAACTCTCGATACCTTTATAAAATAATTAAAGTCATTTGAGGTTTTGGGGGCACTACCCTTGGACCCTGCAAAGGGCTCTACCCCTTGACCCCGTCTTTGGGGTGCTTCCCCCAAACCCCCATTAAATAATTTGGGGGGAAACCACACCTATAAAAGTGGGGAAAATTTAACCTCTAAGTTTGATTAGGCTCCATATAACATGTATATATGTAAGTATGTATGTATTTATGTATGACTTTAGAGGGAGGGGGAATTTTGAGAGAGAGAGAGAGAGAGAGAGAGAGAGAGAGAGAGAGAGAGAGAGATTGTCTAGAGGTGGGAGGGAGAGAGAGGAGAGAGTGAGAGAGAGAGAGAGAGAGAGAGAGAGAGGTAGGGAGGTAGTGAGAGAGAGTCTTGAGAGAGAGAGAGGGGGTGGAAGGGAGATTCTAAGAGAGAGGGAGTGGGAGAGAAGGGGTTGGAGTGAGAGGGACTTCGCTAGGTAGGGTGGGAGGGATAGATGGAGAGAGAGAGAGGGGGTGGGAGAGAGATAATTGAAAGAGAGAGTTATGTAGGTAGGGTGCCAAAGGGAGAGACTTGAGAGTGTGAGGGGGGGTGAGAGGGAGAGACTTGAGAGTGTGAGGGGGGTGAGAAGGAGATATTTGAGAGAGGGAGAGATAGAGGGGCTGGAGTGAGAGACCTGGGAGAGGGAGAGATAGAGGGGCGGAGTGAGAGGGACTTATCTAGGTAGGGTCCCAGAGGGAGAGACCTAAGATAGAGAGGGGGTGGAAAGGAGAGACCTGAGAGAGAGGGAGAGAGATGGAGTGATGGACAGACAGTGGGAGGGAGATAGAGAGAGATAGATAGAGGGAGTGAGAGAGAGTGGCAGGGATTGATTGAGCAAGAGGTATGTAGAAAGAGGGAGAGGGTAGATAGAGACAATTAGAGAGGGTAGGAGAGAGGGATTAGGGTTTAAGGGTTGAGGGTAGAGGACAAAGGGTTTAAGGGTTTAAGGGTTGAGGGTAGAGGGTCTAGGGGTTGAGGGATTAGGGTTGAGGGTTTAAGGGTTGATGAATTAAGGGTTGAGGGTTTAGGGATTAGGGTAGAGAGTTTTCTTGGGTTTAAGGGTTTAAAGGTTGAGGGATTAGGGTTGAGGGTAGAGGGTATTGGGTAGAGGGTAGAGGGTTTAAGGGTTGAGGGTTTGGGGTTGAGTGTTTAAGGGTTTAAGGGTTGAGGGTTTAGGGTTGAGAGATTAGGGTAGAGAGGGATGGATGGATGGACGGATTGAGAGATGGAGGGAGAAGTGAGATAGAGGGAAGGAGAGAAGAGGAGGGAGGGATTGAGATATATGAGGGTTGAGGATCCAATGTATAGGGAAGAGGGTTGAGCATTGAGGGTATAGGGTTGAGGACCTATAGGGTTGATGGTTGAGGGTATTGGGTTGAGGGTATAGGGTTGAGGGTACATATGGTTGAAGGATTAGGGTTGAGGGTCTAATGTATAGGGTAGGGGGTATCAGGGTTGAGATTTTAGGGTTTGAGCGTTGAGGATTGATGGATTAAGGGTTGAGGGTTGATGGTTTAATGTATAGGGTATAGGGTTTAAGGTTTTAGGGTTTAATGATTGAGGTTTGAGGGTTTCAGGTTGAGGGTAGAGGATCGAGGGTATAGGGTTGGGGGATTAGGGTTGAGGGTCCAATGTATTAGGTAGAGGGTATAGAGGTTGAGGGATTAGGGTTTAAGGGTTGAGGGTTTAGGGATTAAGGGTTGAGGGTTGAGGCATTAGAGTAGATATTTTACTTAGGTTTAAGGGTTTAAGGATTGAGGGATTAGGGTTGAGGGTAGAGGGTAGAGGTTAGAGGGTTTAAGGGTTTAGGGTTTAAGGGCTGAGGGTTGAATGTTTAAGGGTTTGAGGGTTGAGAGTTTAGGGTTGAGGGATTAGGGTAGAGATGGATGGAGGGAGGGAGGGAGAGATGGAGGGAGAAGTGAGATAGAGAGGAGAGAAGAGGGGGGAGGGACATAGATATATGATGCTTGAGGATCCAATGTATAGGGTAGAGGGTTAAGAATTGAGGGTATAGGGTTGAGGACCTATATGGTTGATAGTTTAGGGTATTGGGTTGAGGGTATAGGGTTGAGGGATTAGGTTTGAGGGTAGAGGGTAGAAGGTTTAAGGGTTGAGGGTTGAGGGTTAAGGGTTGAGGGTAGAGGGTTGAGAGTATAGGTTTGAGGGTATATGGTTCAAGGATTAGGGTTGAGGGTCCAATGTATAGGGTAGAGGGTATAGAGTTTAGGGTTTAGGGTTTAAGGGTTGAGGGTTGAGGGATTAAGGATTAAGGGTTTAACTTGGCCCGTTTGAAAAAATGGGTACAAGAAATGGGGTCTTATTTCTTTGACCCATTTTTTTGGTGAAATTGGCAATCTAACTTGCCCTATTTGAAAAAATGGGTCCAAGAAATGGGGTTTGAGACCTCATTTCTTGGACCCATTTTTTCAAACAGGCCACTACATTGCCAATTCGGTAAAATTAGCAACCTAACTTGGCCTATGTGAAAAAAATGGGTCCAAGAAATGGGGTCTCTCGGTAATTTCTTGGACCCATTTTTTCAAATAGGTCACTACATTACCAATTTCATCGAACTAGAAAGCTAGTGGGCCCACTAGCTTGCCAATTCGGTGAAATTGGCAACCTAACTTAGCCTGTTTGAAAAAATGGGGTCTCCCAGTGATTTACATCACTGGGAGACCCCATTTCTTGGACCCATTTTTTTCAAACAGGCATTACATTTCCAATTTCGCCGAATTGGCAACCTAACTTGGCCTGTTTGAAAAAATGGGTCCAAGAAATGGGGTCTCCGGGTGATGTAAATCACTAGGAGACCCCATTTATTGGAAATCACCATACATTTACATCAGTAGGAGACTCCATTTCTTGGAAATCATCGTACATCATCGGAAGACCCCATTTCTTGGACCCATTTTTCAAACAGGCCAAGTTAGGTTGCCAATTTCATCGAGTTGCCAGCCTAACATGGCCTGTTTGAAAAAATGGGTCCAAGAAATGGGAGACCCCATAAATCACTAGGAGACCCCATTTCTTGGACCGATTTTTTCAAACATGCCACTACATTGCCAATTTCACCGAATTGGCAAGCTAGTGGGTCCACTAGCTTGCCAATTCGGTGAAATTGACAACATAACTTGGCCTGTTTGAAAACATGGGTCCACGAAATGGGGTCTCTTGTTGATTTACATCACCTGGAGACCCTATTTCTTGGAACCTATTTGAAAATCACCTGGAGACCCTATTTCTTGGACCCATTTTTTTAAACAGGCCACTACATTGCCAATTTGGTGAAATTGGCAACCTAACTTGGCTTGCTTGAAAAATGGGTCCAATAAATGGGGTGTCCCTATGATTTACATCAACCTAAGAGATAGAATTGAGAGGGAGGGAGAGAGAGTCTTGAGAGGGAGAGGGAGAGAGGGAGAGAGAGAGAGGGAGAGAGAGGGGGGGGGGTTGGATCTAAAGCCTAGGCCATAAACCATAAATCCTAAAGCCTAAACCTTAAACCCTAAATCCTAAACCCTAAAATTTGAACCCTAAATCCTAAGGCCTAAACCCTAAATCCTAAATCCTAAATAAAGAGAGAGGGAGATTTAATGGTGAGATAGAGAGTAGAGAAGCTAGGAGGGAGCGAGAGAGAAAGATAGGGAAGGGAGAGAGAGAGAGAGAAATATAGAGGGAAGGAGCAAGGTTTGGAGATCGAGAGAGAGGGAGAGAGAGAGAGGGAAGGAGGGAGGGATAGGTAGAGATGGAGAGAGAGAGTGTGTGTGTTCTCTAGCTAGGGTGGGAGGGAGACACTTGAGAGAGGAGAGGGGGTGGGAGGGAGAGACCTAAGAGAGAGAGGAAGGGAGGTGGGAGAGAGAGACTTGAGAGATAGGGGAGAGAGAAAGAGAGAGAGTTCTTTAGTTAGGGTGAGAGGGAGAGGTGGTGGGAGGAAGAGGCCTAGGAGAGAGGGAGAGAGAGGGAGTGGAAGAGAGAGGGATTCAAAGAGAGATAGAGGGAGTGATAGAGAGAGACCTGAGAGGGTAAGGGGGTGTGAGGGAGATACTTGAGAGAGGGAGAGAGAGAGAGTTAGGGTGGGAAGGAGAAAACTGAGAGAGGGGCAGGGGTGGGAGGAAAAGACCCGAGAGAGATATTGAGGGAAAGAGAGAGAGAGAGAGAGAGAGAGAGAGAGAGAGAGAGAGAGAGGGGGAGGGGTGGGTTGGAGATACATGAGAGAGAGAGAGAGAGTTATCTAGTTAGGGTGGGAGGGAGAGACTTGAGAGAGGGGGAGGGGTGGTATGGATATAACTAAGAGAGAGAGATTTCTCTAGCTAGGGTGGGAGGGAAAGAATTGAGAGAGGGAGAGTTGAGAGAGATGGAGAGGGAGAGGGAGAGGGAGAGGGAGAGGGAGAGAGAGTTCTCTAGTTAGGGTGGGAGGGAGAGACCTGAGAGAGAGAGGGAGAGGGAGTGAGAGATATACCTGAGAGGGAGAGAGGAAGTGAGATATATTTGAGAGAGAGAGGGGGGTGTGAGGGATAGGAGGGATAGACCTAAGAGAGAGGGAGAGAGAGAGGGAGTGGGAGAGAGGGGTTTGGACCTAAATCCTAAGACGTAAACCATAAATCCTAAA